>BRDA01009697.1:0-27467 GCA_036984385.1 Crenuchus spilurus
AGGAGGAAGTGTTGTATAATGTATCAATGAACAGTACATGAGGAAGTGTTGTATAATGTATCGGTGCACAGTACAGGAGGAAGTGTTGTATAATGAATCAGTGCACAGTACAGGAGGAAGTGTTGTATAATGTATCAGCGCACAGTACAGGTGGAAGTGTTGTATAATGTATCGGTGCACAGTACAGGAGGAAGTGTTGTACAATGTATCAGTGCACAGTACAGGTGGAAGTGTTGTATAATGTATCAGCGCACAGTACAAGAGGTAGCGTTGTATAATGTATCAGCGCACAGTAAAGGAGGAAGTGTTGTATAATGTATCAGCGCACAGTAAAGGAGGAAGTGTTGTATAATGTATCAGCGCACAGTAAAGGAGGAAGTGTTGTATAATGTATCAGTACACAGTAAAGGAGGAAGTGTTCTATAATGTATCAGTACACAGTAAAGGAGGAAGTGTTCTATAATGTATCAGTGCACAGTACAGGAGGAAGTGTTGTATAATGTATCAATGAACAGTACAGGAGGACGTGTTGTATAATGTATCAGTGCACAGTACAGGAGGAAGTGTTCTATAATGTATCAGTGCACAGTACAGGAGGAAGTGTTGTATAATGTATCAATGAACAGTACAGGAGGAAGTGTTGTATAATGTACCTTTAATTATCATCCCAATAAGTATACAGCAATTATTATAAGTGAAGATTACAATTAAGAAAATAATCAATAGAGTTCCAGAAAATATTACAGCATTAACTTTCATTCACACTTTAGTTTTTAGACATTTGTAAGTCAAGAAGCAGTGTTTGGCACCAGGAATGAACTGTACAGGGAACAGAGCTTAATGCTGGTCTGTAGTGTATATATAAAGATGTTAGTGTATAAGAATGATGTGCTAAAAATCAACATAAGTCAAAACGAGCAAACAATGTACATCTGAAAAAGTTTTTAAGGATTACTTTCAGACATAGTTCAGCTTTTTTTGGGAAAAAAAATTCAAGTAGTCAGTGAAAAGGCTTAAAAATGCTAAAAACTAATATTGAGCAGCATTTTTATAAATAGAAGTCACTGATGTGTCCAAATGTACTTAAGCATAAGCTGTTAGTGTTAGTACTGCATTGCTTAGTGATGCTGCTGTGCAAACATATACCACATAAAAAACAAGACAGTAATCATTTAAAATTGGGAATACAACAACATGGGTCAGTACTAATATGCATATTTGTAGACACTAATATTGGTACATATGTCTAAAATGGTAAAGTATTACCCTTATGGAGACATCTACCATTCATACTAAATGAATAAGGCACCATTTACAAAGTGCTCCTCCTTAGAATTTAAGGACAATGTAACTCAAACACATTACAATTAGTGACAATAAAGCAATAACCATCGTCAATTTGAATCAAATCAGGTTAATTAAATCAATTGCCAGTAATTTAATAATTCTGAATGTTAACTACTACATTTCATAAAAGCTAGACATGCACCGATACCACCATTTCATCCAAAGTCTCAGATATTGTCCAATAAAATTGCTACGGCTGTGGATTGTTGTGAATAATCTGACAGATGTATTTTGTATGTAAATATAGATAATATTTTAATTTTTAGAAACTGTCCACATACACTTGTCTTATTCCAAGTTTCTTGTTTAAACTTCCAAGTTTATAATGGATTAGGGTTTTCCTGTTCAATACATAATGCACCCAGTTTCCTTCTTCTCTGGACAGCTCAGGAGCCTCAGTAATCTATACACTCTCATTCAGACAACTAACAAGCTCCTGCTGAGACAAGTTAAGAGACAAGCTGCTGAGTCAAGCTAAATAATGCTATCTCAGCAGCCTTATCGTTCTCCAAAATGTCTGTATGGAACCTTACTGTATAAAGTGTCTTATTTCTAAAGCTTAACAAATGTGAGGTGACATTCTTTTGTGCAGGTTTTACTCATTCAATGGTTCCTAGAATAAATATTTATGTAATAGGTGTATTATAGATGTATAGGTGAAATAAGTGTAACACTCAGGTGAGAGATCTTTGTTCAGATTCACATTCCACAGCCAATTCACCAATGGAAGGTCCAGAATTACCATATCATTATCATATGAATAACAGATCCTTAAAAAAAAACAGCATTGTGAAATACTAAGAAATGAAATGTCAAGCACAACAACAGAGGAATGGAGTCATTTGAGAATCAGCCAAAAGGTATTAAGGTATAAAACTAAGGCTCTGAAATAAGGCTTGGCTCAGAGCAACTCTGTAAAACAATCATCATGGGCAAATCTGCATCAACTGTCAACTCTGTGAGATGCTCTAGAGATTCTCAACTGGTGGGTTACGTTCTGGGTGGGTCGTGGACAGTTTGTAATAAATAAAATGTTAAAACAATTAAAAATTAAAAATAGTTAAAGCTGATCTGATGATGTACTCGTCGTTTATCTTGAACAAAAAGACAAAGAGAGGCACGCAGCAGACTCACGCAGCATACTCGTTGCCATGGTAATAACCATTTGTTTGCCCATTACCCTTCTCTTTAAATTTGTGATGATGTTCAGAAGCAAAATGTAAATATAACGCGGAGCATTTAAAATGTGCATTTTCGTTCATTGAAGACAAACACGGACAAAAACCTCAGTGTGTTATTTGTAATGAAGTGCTGGGCATGAAAACATCCAAAGTAATGCGACATTTACAAATGAAACATGTATGTAAAGCCAAGCCGGTAGAGCGTTTTAAAAAGAGGATTTCATGAGCTGAAGGCATGAACGTAATTTGGGGATGGGATGGGACATGTTGCTTTTGCTTTTTAAAAAGGCAGTTTTGGTCCCATGTAGTTTATAACTTCCAAAAACAATGCTACACTGTATTAAAATGAGACGAGTTGAGCATTAGGACCAGTAGAAATTCAAACCGCTCAATCTGAAGCTTGTTTGACTTTAGACCACGCACAAGCTTATCGATTGGCTCTGCCGTTTCTTGCTAACGTGTGATTGGCTGTCCCCGCTGTCACTCCATCAAACAGTGTGCGGCTACCATTCTGTGATAAGCCGTCCATTTACATGCTTCCAAGTTGAACTATTGCCAAAATAAGTAAGAATTTCTGCTTTTACTCTGAAAAACAAATGAGGTATAATTTTATGAAAATAGGTCTGTTGACATACAGTCCAAACATAAGTGTAAAATTGGTGGTAATGTGTTGGAGTGAAGTTGACTGAAAATGATTGGGTGATAATTTTATGCTAGATGCTTTTAACAGTCATATTATATTTAAATAAATACAAGTTATATTATTATTAAATAAATATTTAATAATAATAATAATAATAATAATAATATGTAATAATGTATTAATATATCTTTAATGATACATATACATTTTACAATTTTATTATTAACACTTAATAGTTATTATTAGTATATTATTAATAGTAACAAGTAAAACATACATCATAATTTGTAAGTAATGTATTGTAATAAATAAATAATAATAATAATAATAATAATATTAGGTATTAGTTCAATAATAGTAATGTAATTCATAATATTAATTTATGTTCCAGCACCTCGCCCCGCCGGTCATGTCCCCCCGAAATCTCAAGGCTATTTTTCAAAAATAAAATTTGTTTGGGTTGTATTCTATAAAAGTAGGTTGTGACTTAATGACCATGAGGAAATGTGGGTCCCGGGCTAAGACCAGTTGAGAACCCCTGCTCTAGAGCCACCGTAGTGATGATGTATTGAGAATGAACTTCTCTTACACTGAGGGCCTCATAACTGAATATCAGTGGTGCTCCATGGGCCATTGATGCCAGCAGGGAACAACTCTAGCAAGTGGTCCAGAGCAATCAATGCACCCGTGGGCCAGATAACCTCTATAATGAACACTGTTTATTTAAGCAATGCGGCTATAAATCATAAAAGTCCAGGTGGGCTCCGGAGGTGTAGTCATCCTCCAGCAAGACCTTTATCAGTTTGGCGACCGACTCCTCACATGTAAGCAGGCGTCCCTGAGAGTGCATGTCTGCAAACGTGTTTCTCATGTTGGGATCTGCCGAGTTGGATCTGGCCTCTACCTGCATATCTGTGTCCAGAGGGCCTGGAAAAATATAGAGGGATTAAAACGGATCAGCAGGCTACTAGCTAAAGGCTAGTGTTGAACAGAAATCATGTGATAAGCATCATGAGGTCATAAACCTCATTTATTTTTCCCCTTTCCAGACAAATCGCTGCTGATATTAAACTGAATGAGCTATTCATTCAGAAAAGACTACTATTCTTTTATGAAACAGATCCATAGCAATATTACAGGATTACTATCTTACAGTACATTTCTACAGAAAATTACTACAGTTTTGCTAGAGTGACTTCACAAGTCATACTAATTGATACCAATTCATTCATTCATTCTGCCATAAACCTCACATTTGTTTGCTATTTATGGCAAAGCATTAACGCCCTGGAGTCTGAGGGTATTTCAGAATGATGTAGTCTGATATGCCTTGACTTGTTACAAACTATTTTTCCCCGCCAAAGTGTTACACAGGCTTTTGTTCAGCATAAACTCAGCAACAATAGTGTCAAAACAGTAAGAATGTCATAAATCTATATTTTTTCTAAACATTTCCAGTAAAGACTTTTGAGCTCAGAATTGAATAAACAGAGGTGTTGGCTACATGCTGGTTATTACAGCTTTTAGAAATTTTATGTGGTTTTATTTCTAAAGCTTAACAAATGCGAGTTGACACTCTGTTTTATAGACACTCAGAGTTATAAGTGTTTTTACAGAATTTTGGTTTTGTTCCCGTAGGTGGGTCCGCCAACTCAAGAGGGTTAAAAGATTTTACTTCAAACAGACAGGACAGTCAAAAATTCTAATGCAAGCAAATGCCCAGCATTAGGCCCTAAATGTCAAATTTAATAAGAATTTCACATTAAGTTCTGCTCCTTGGCTGTTAGAAGCGATTACCTGGGAAGGTGTTCATCCTGAACAGGTCCACATGTTCTCACCTCCTTATCTTATGACTCAACCTATCTGAGGCTTCTGCTGCCATGAAGCACAACTATCTTCAATGAACAGGCTGTGACATACATGATTTCCTACTATAAAGACCCTCTTTCTCTCAATAAAACAGAGTAGACTGACCAAACCTGACCTTGTCTTTTTTGCTTGATTTCTGTTCTCCATGCACTCATAAGGACCCTTCTACAAAGTTGGCAGCACTTTAATCAACACAACTAACCAAACACCTAGTAATTAATATCACGCAAATGACAACATGCTAATTGGTCTCCTGTCATGATCAGCCAGAGCCATGCTTGGTCAAATTACTCCTATATCTCAGCATCCTCTGACAAATCCTCTGGTAAGAGTACTATACCTTGTGCTTTTTGCTCACCTGTTCTCAACACCAGCTCCATAAGTAAGAAAAAACAACAGTATCTCTACTTTCTGAGAAGACTGAGGAAAGCTCATATGCCACCTCCCATCCTCACCACCTTCTACAGAGGAACCATAGAGAGCATCCTAAGCAGCTGCATTACTGCCTGGTTTGGGAATCGCACTGCATCTGACCACTAGACTCTCCAGTGTATAGGGAGGATGGCTGAGAAGATCATTGGGCTCTCCCTCCCGTCTCTAAGATACTGCAGCTTTTGGAACCTCAGTGGTAGACAGTAAAATAAAACTGTTGCTAAGATTATAAAATTTTTACCCCATATTGAGTGGGAATCAATGTCTTTACCTGGCGCATAGTTGAGCACCCTGAGCTCGGGCTGTTCCTCAGCCAGAACACGGAACATCATGTCTCGAGCAGCTTTACCGGTACAGTACAGCACCCAGGAGGAGAAAGGCTTCAGGGCACACAGTGAACTCACGTTTACCACGCAGCGTCGCAAACCTTCCCGACGAGGAAACGCAGCCAGGATGCCAGAAGTCAAGACCAATGCCGAGCTCACGTTGAAGGACAAATAGGAGTCCACTTCATCCATGTCCTTGAAACTTTGTACATAACGAGACACATCGCCAAGTGATGCTATAGAAATAGAAATATATGCATTATTCACTTTGCTCAGACAGACAGAGAAGTGCAGCATGCTATTTACAATGTTCATGTAACAGTCTGGCCCATGCTTTTAGGTTTTAAAGGGGTTTCAGCTTAAACCAGCACTCCAAAATCAACCTTCTAATGATCCAATGAACTAAATCAAATATGTTTAATATGGACTGTCATCTAAAGTGTTGTGTAGCCAGAACTTGCTTTAATAGAGTAAATTTTAATTGTATAAACTAAAATTGAAATTTAAACTACAATTAAAACCAGAAAATGTGGACTTTATATCTCATTAAACAGACATACATCTCCAAGTCATAAAGAGATATTATCTACTGCATCTGGAATACACATTAAATAAAGTGTTTGCTGATCTCCAATGTCACCAAAATGTTGTAGGTGGACTGTGGAAAGCTGCACTCTTACTTTTCTATGTAATAATCACTCTTACATCTCAGGAACATCTCAGCAATGTGTTACTAAAATCATACAACTGTTGGTGACTACAAGAACAAAATATGTCAGATTTAATTGGCATTTAAGATATTGAGGCCTTTCCCAGATGTCTTAGACACGTATGTATGGCATCACACAGAGTATAATGACATTATTTATTCAATTAGAAATTCTATCAGCGAATACTTTTTGGAACCATGAGCAATTGGAACCACACTTTTTGGAACCATGTGCAATTTTTTGGAACCATGTGCAAAAAAACTCATATTTGAATTAAGTATGCAAATATGAAACTTTTATTGTTACTATTACACCAATCTGATTATTCTTTCTTAAATCCATGGCTGCTTTACTTTATAAATTTGTTTGGCACCCACGTGACAATTTGTTGTTCTCCTCAGGCCACTATTGTGTTTGACATATTTTGCAAGCTGCCACTGCTAAATTTAAGCATTTTTTTCCTGGTGTTACTGTTGGTGTTATGATTGTTGTGCAACCACAACACTAACAGTGTATGATCTTTAGATAGTTTAAAATCAATGTTTTCATGTTAGAATCGATTTTTATACGGTTTTAAATATCGATATTTTAGGATCAACCAGCCCTCGATATCGATCATCCCATCCCAGCACAGCTGTTCTCTTCCTCAGAATCTGAGCCAACTCAGAGGAAAGTTCATAAACAGCTTGTGGAGCTGAATAAACAGTGTTGTTAAAATAAAAAGCTGAAAATTTACAGTTAGCGGGTCAGAGCTAGATTTGGGAGCTGACATTGTTCAGGTAGTCTAAATCTGCTCACCTGCGTTGTTGAACAGGAGGAGATGATCGATATTATCGCCAGGCGTCTCTCTGGCCTCTCTGACAACTCTCTCTACTCCTTCTTTGAGCCCCAGATCTGCGACAACAACACGAACCACCAACCCCGCTTTGCCCGCTTCAGACGCGGCTAAATCAGCCTGCAGAGCCAGGAGCTTGTCGGCGGATCTGGCAACCAGCAGCAGAGTAGAGCCCGGCTTAAAGAGAGCAGATATTTCTCGAGCCAGACTCCCACCAAAACCTTTAGAAGCTCCTGTTATAATACAGAGAGCTGTGCCGAGACTTCCTGACTGCAAAAGACTCGTGTTTGAGATGTTTTCTTCCTCCATGTTGCAGAATAAATCACTGAGCTGATATGATAAATAGCTACAGCTCGTCTGCTTTTAAATAACCTCACTAGACTTCCGGCTTCCGTTCAATGAGCTTCGGCTACGCCTTCTTCAGTAACCAATCCGCTTCCAGTGTCAGAGTGCAGCGTAAATAAACGTAAACATGTGATATTGTTATTATTAAACTTTATTTTTAAAAACGTTGTTTATTCGCGCTCATATATTTATACCAGAACACAATTACCAAGCTTAATACATTTAATGCTCACAGTTTCCTTACATTAAGTCAAGTGTTTATTATAATGGAATTTATTATGCATAATGTGAAAAACCCTGGGGGTATTCCACAAAGCAGGATTTCTAAGTTAGTCAGATATCTTAAGCCCAGTGTTGAGGATTATCCAATAGGAATGTCCTGATGTTCGTTTCCATTTGACAGGTTTGACTTTAGGTTTAAGTTACCTGGCTAAACAAAGAAATCCTGCTTTGTGGAATACCCCCCAGGTAGCAGCAATGTGGACCAAAACTGGGACACCTCCAGCAATACCACAATTACACAGCTTAGTGTGTTCACTAGTGTGTGTATTTCAAAATCTATTGCATGCAATCAAATTGGCAAAACATGAATCTAATATAATCCACTGGTAAATGTCACATGTGGCCGAGATTTGGGCTATATTAACTTTGCTATCAGGGAAACCCTGGCAAAATTATGGAATCACCACACTTAGCCTTTTTTCTTCATAGCAAATAAATAAATCACAGATATGACACAAAACACTATGGCTTGTTGAAACATACATCAAACAAAAGGCTACACAACCGCACATTGTTTTCCAAATCAAACATCATTAAATCACCTTGTAACTTGCAACATTTGAGAGATGGTGGGAATTTCACAAGATTTCTCATTTTTTCATAGCATAAGTTCAAACCTATCCAGTGGTAAAAGGGCAACACACACACACACACAAGGTGCCACATTGTTCATTAATTCATGAGCTAAACTGTGCTTGTTCATTACAGATAAAGTGACATTTCAAGACAGAAATCCTGAATCTCAGATTTGTAAAACATTTCATTTCAAAGCTACTATTGAAACACTTCTTTTGTTTTAATGATTTAAATAAAGTATATAACGTTCTGTTTGTCATCTGTTTTGTTCAGCTAAACGTCGCTTGTTGTTGTCCACACTCAACACATACAGTGCGCGGCGCTATTAGAGCACAGCTGTCAGTTATTTCAACGAAGAAGACTTCAGTCACGTACTGCGCATGCGTGGACGGAGTGTAAGCATGTCTGTGGATATGAGATTACCGACAGTCCGAAAACAAATTTCTCTGTCTGCTTCCCTCTGTAACGCGGACGGTAAACACCTGGTTGTTCCAGGAGATGTAATCACATCAGACACGGGTTTTATGAGGTGAATATGGGGTTGTAATGACTAGAACAGCTTTTGTCATTTTAGCATGCTAATGTTAGCCTTCTATACTATTGCATACAGTTATTAGCACAAAAGTAGCTTCAGATTTTCTGCTTATTGTCTTTCTCTCAGTGTCTGTATTTTGTTTTGTGATACTGCATTGTGTCTAGTATGGTCTCTAGAGCCCAAATCATGGTTCTGAAGTCTAGTACTTAATTTATAGTAAATATAGTTCAAGAGCAAACAAAGCAACGTTCCTCCAGGACCATCATGCAATAAACAATCTACTAGCCCTAATAAATACAAAACGCTGCTTGTCTAACTAGACTAAAACACATTAAAGGTCGAAGGACAAATGTGATGTTGGTCAGTATGTTGTACAGAGTGATGTTTAACAGCAGTTTTATAGTACAGTGTACAAATATGCAGTGATATTTAGTCCCTGAGAGTCAGATTATGTGCATTAAGAAGTCTGACAGCCTGAGAGATGAAACTGATGAAAGTCTAGTAGTGAAGGACCAAATGATGCGGTATCTTCTAACAGAAGGCAGTGGGGTGATGAGGTCATGTGATGAATAGGATCTAAAGGAAATGGTACGATTTTATGTAATATAAAATATAGTGTATAACTTTTCTGTAATGTTATCACAAAGCATGTAAAAACAATGGGTAGTACAGGTCCAGGGCTCTACTGTACTATAATGGGGGAGCCGTGGCCTGGTGTTTAGGGATGTAGTCTCAAATTCCATTATGTGCAATCATATTGGCAAAAGTTTAATCTATTTGTTGCTTATTATTTGATATTGGTGTCTTCAGGGGTCATGGAACATATATGGATGATGAGAAGCTCACAGCCTCAGTCGCTGGTGAGGTTGAACGTGTCAACAAGCTAATCTGTGTGAAACCACTCAAAACAAGGTGAGCACTTTGCTGATGACTGAACATATAATGCAGTGCAAAACTGTACTACATGTTTTTTTGTTGCCCTTGTCAGATTCAATGGTGAAGTTGGTGATGTGGTAGTCGGCAGGATCACTGAGGTTTGTGCAAAGGGATTTGAAAGAGAAACGTGCCACGCTAGTAGCACTACATGAGATTAATATTGTCTTTAAATGTAGGTTCAGCAGAAACGCTGGAAAGTGGAGACCAACTCTCGACTAGATTCTGTACTACTACTGTCTTCAGTGAATCTTCCAGGAGGAGAATTGGTAAGCAGATGACTGCTTTATATCAGTGCATTAGACATCCTGATTCAGCTCATGGATTTCTGAGGACTCTGTTACATTGTAGCACAGTCAAAAGTTATGCACAGTTTTCAACCCGATCTTAAATTTACCCTCTTAGAGGAGGAGATCAGCGGAGGATGAGCTTGCCATGAGGGACTATCTTCAAGAAGGGGACCTCATTAGTGTATCCTGACATATTTAGATGTTAATTTTTTCCCTATAAAATACTTTAAAAGAAAAAAAGTTATATCTTCTGTTTGAGTTCCTTGACTTGTTCAAGGCAGAGGTGCAGTCTGTATTTTCAGATGGAGCCCTTTCACTTCACACACGGAGCTTGAAGTATGGCAAGGTAAGAACACCACCTGATAGATTCATTATTTAATCATTTTATTCCTCAACATTAGGCATGAGTAAATTTATGTTCTCTGTTTGTCTTAGCTGGGGCAAGGTGTACTGGTGCAAGTATCGCCCTCTCTTGTAAAGCGACAGAAAACCCATTTCCACAATCTGCCATGTGGAGCATCGATAATTCTGGGGAATAATGGATTCATTTGGCTGTATCCTACACCAGGTCAGCAAGATGAAGAGGCAGGAGGGTTCTATACAAGCTTAGAGGTGAAGGACTGAACCAATAATTGATAGTTGAAATGTACTGTACTTTACTGTAATCCTAATATTTTCTTTGCTTCTTTTGTGTGGCTCAGCTTGTTGCTCTACCAGATCGGGAAGTCATTTCTAGGCTGAGGAATTGTTTACTTGCCCTGGCAGCTCACAAAGTACTACTTTATGATACCAGCGTACTCTACTGCTATGAATCATCTCTCCCACATCAGGTATTACTGCATAGTCTGGTTTAATGTTATTAATTTAAAACTCAGGTCTTCAAAAAGACATTTAGTAAAAATGAAATGTAATTACATTAGCATAACAGCACAACATGTGGCCTTATTTTGATGTCATTTTAAGGTAATGTAATTATAGCACCTTTACAGACTGGTGTTCATTATGTCACTGATGGGGGAAAAGGTAATTATCTGGTTTGATTGTTCTTTCTGATATTGTCATAAAAAGATGAAATATAGATTTTGTATTTGGAAAAGTAGATTGCTGCCTTCTATCTAATTATCAAAGTAGGTTGTTCAATGACAGCTAATGATGGTAGTATGGTGCAGTATAATTGTATAAAAAATGTCATGGGTTAAAGAAAGCTACTAAGGTTTTTTTTTTTTTTTTTTTTTTTTTTTTAAATTGTAGGGAATTTTATGACCAGCAATATAAATAACAGGAAGATTTAAACTCCATAATAACAGGTGCTGCTCCAAAAGTTTGAATATTGTGAAAAACCTTTGCATTTATAATTCAAAATGTAAATTGTCATTTACAGTGGAACCTCGGTTTTAGTCATTAATCTGTTCTAAAGTGTCAGATCTTAACTGAATTGAATGATAACTGAGCACTATTTCTCATAAGAAATAATGTAAATGCAATTAATCTGTTCCAGACACTCCAAAATATTAATAAAGATCAATTTTCTATAGAATAACTATATTTTTACATACAGAACACATTGAGAAATAAATACAAAATACTACTGAAATGGATAAATAAACATGTAACATCACTCTTACAGGTTTACGCTCTGTTTTATAGTGTGCCAGTGCGGTCTAGCCAGCAGCCTTTGTTCTGTACGCCCGTTTTTATGAGCTAGCGCTGTCATTTTAGTGTGACATGTTTTGGTTTATTTTGAGAGTAAGTCTGGATACGGTCCTGTGACGACATCTTGGTGTGTGGAAACGTGTCCAGCGAGGTCTGTTTCAGGTGCACTCTATAAACAAGCACAAAAAAACTGGGAAAAACAATGAAAATGTTTCGGGTGAACATGCAGGGTGATGCTTAATGAGAAACAAAGCCAGAATGAACTAATACGCCTGGGTGAGTGATGAATGCATGGGTGGATGATTTGTTTTTACAAAATTAGTGGCGAGTCAAGTAACTGGGACAAAACTTCCCTGAAAAAAAGTTGTTGATAACTGAATTGTACAATAACGGGTTCCACTGTATTATACTCATTACACATGTAAAGTGACATTTCAAGACTTTTTAAAAATGTTGAGACTGTCTGAATAGTAATTTACTCAAAATGAAATTTAATAATTTGAGATTCTGGATTTCTGTTTTTCATGAGCTGTAAGTCATACAGATCAACATTTAAACAAAAAAAAGGTTTAATGTCAAAAATGAAAATGGGGGAAAAAGTGTTCACATGTAATGAATATAAATTATGACTACCTTTTTCATTCATTCATTCATTCATTATCACACCCGCTTAATCCTTATCAGGGTCACGGTTAGTCCCCTACCCCCTCACTGGGCGCAGGGCAGGGCATTACACTATTCAACTAAATTATGACTACCTTTTTAAATTAAATTATGAGGATACATGTCCATGGATCGGATACGTATCTGATCTAGAACCACATATGAAAGTGACTCAAATCTGCGTAGAAAAGATGGGATTTGACACACGTCCACACAGCCCGAAAAGATCGTATTTGAGTCGCTTCAGGCTTTTGATATGAATGTACCCTGTGTCTTTATACTAATCTGAATTTTGAAATGTGTTCCTCACTCCATTATAGATCAAGGACATCTTGAAACCAGAGACAATGGAAGAAATTGTGATGGGTACAAGGCAGCGACTTCTTGAGCAAGAGGGCTAGTAACCAGAATCATGAATACAATTACCAGACCAAGTCTACACTCAAACATCTTGGAGGAAATTGTGCCTTTCTCTTTGTTTTTGTTAAAATTCTATGATGGTGAATAATTGTGCAATGTAGCACAAACATTGGCTGTTTTATGCTCTTATATGCTTTGTTAATCCAGCTTACTTATCTGAAAACTTTGCACCTCTTCATTTGTCTTCCTGACAAACAGATCATATTCATAGTTTTTGTGGATATGCACAGCTTTTACCCTGTACATGTTTCTCATGTACCTGAGCTTTTTACTTTAAGACTTGACTCCATCGTGAACTTATTTCAGACTTAATTCTGAGTAGCACACATCACTTGTTAACACATTTTCCCCTCTTTTAGTCCCAAAGACCGTTTATACGCCAAGATGTTGGAGCACAAACTTTGGCTCTCTAGTTTTGCAGTGAGACTGATATTGTAGGTGGGAAGGTTATTGGGTGAAATAGACTTCTAATAACATTCAGCTATATTAGCTTCATAGCACCACTGAAAAACATTGCCTGGCATTGCCAGGTTGAATACAGTTTTGTGAACTGCACCATTAACTTCTCACTTCTAATGATTTAAACATTTCTGTTTGTAAAGTTTTTTGACACCTAGTTTTGATACTGCACATAAGTTTTGTATGAAAAGTCTTTGTTCAATAAACTGCAGTGTTTTGGACACATGAATTGTTTGATTTTGGCCAAATTATACTTTAAAAGTGCTCCACATGATTGAATGTGTTCCCACAAGGAGTCTCTGTTAGCATACAAAACGGGCTCCCTCTTGCGGTCACAAATAGGACTGCAAATACAACTTCCTGTAACTTAATGTAATGTAATTTGGTATGTAAAAAATGTCTCATATTTTGCATTGCCAAGAATCTAGCAACTGTCAGTGCTGCCATTTTGTTAAAGGCGTCTTATTCGAATCTCGTTTGAAAGCACAAATGTCTTACATCATTCAGATAAGAGTTGCTTGGACAAGCATAGGCGAAATAAACTCAGGATTAAAGCTTGTGTTAAAGAGTGGATTTAAACTGTTCTGCCCATGTTACTCTGACAGTAGTTATCCTTTTAGAAAGTATCTCATTTGTATGGAAGTTCATTATTTTGAGATACCACATCATATTTTAAATACCAAGTTATTTTGAGATGTTATTTTGTGGTGCCTATGTCATTATTCCCAGATACGAAGTCATTATTTTCAGATGTCATTATTTTGAGATGATAATTTGTTAAAGATACTATTAAGACACCAAGATGTCAGAAGAAAGATGTTATTTTGAGATACTAAGTAATCATTCAGAAGTACTAAATCTTTGAGACACCCAGTCTTTATTTTGATATACTAACTCATTCTGAGATATTAAGTCTTAATAGGCTTTGAGATACTAAATCATTTTGAAACATGCTGTTATTTTGAGGCACTAAGCCTTTATTTTGAGATGCTAAGTCGTTATCTTGAGATATTAAGTCTTTAATTTGACATGCCAAGTCATTTTTTTAAGAAACCAAGTCCTTATTTTGAGACGCTAAGTCTTTATTTTGAGATATTATGTCATTATTTTGAGACATTAACTCAGTTTACTTAATGAAAAAGAACAGGTTCTTGTTTTTTATTACTATTTTAAGTTGCTGGAATTGACTTCAAGAAGTTTTTTCTTAAAAAACGGTTCCGTGTTGGCGGAAGAACGCACGGCGTGACGTCAAACGCAAAGCGAAAAACCAACCCACCTCGCGTGCGGAAACATGGCGGCCCCTGCGTCGACGACTGGTCGATAGGCATTTACCGCTCAAAAACTGAGCCGAAGACCAAAAATACAGGAAGACATTAGGCGCGTTTGCAGGGAAACTTTGTGCCCTGCTGGCTCGGCCGGGTTTTATTTGGAGAAACGGTGTGAACGGAGGAGAAAAGCCGGGTTAAGTGGCCGAGCTGAAGTGCCTCAGGTCCGGGTGTAATTTGGAGAGACGGAGGGAAAAAGCTTTGGACGCGGAAGTTGAGGGAAGGAATTTGGCACGGAATACAAGCTGCTGGTGTGTCAGGTTAGTCTGGAGTGTGTGGAGTCGTGAGTTGTGGAGATAGGTTGTAAACCTTACCAGCATAAGTGACCTGGTGTTGTTGAACAGGGAGGGAAGTTGAGGTGGAGTGGAGGCAGGCTAGGAGCTGCTCAGCTGGCTGTCACAGTGAAAATAACATGAATGCTTAGGTGAGGATCACTCTTCTCCAACAGCTAGCCAAAGCCCAGTGAGTCTGCTTATCGCAGTCATACCAGGACACACTCCTGTGTTACAGGTGAAATGAACACCTGTGTCCTTATTTCAGGTAGATAATATCTCCCATCATTCCATTGAGAACCTACTGACTAGGCTTATTCAGGGTAATGTCTGCTTTAAGTGCCTAATAAAGAGAATATGCAAAATTGTTTACAGAAAACTTATTTAACACTAAAGTTCCGATCACTTATACTGTAAAGGCAGTTTAGTAATCAATATTTAAGCTTACAATCTCATTGCTGCTGTTTGTTTACGTTTAACAGGAAATGAGGTCTTGTTTGTCAACACTACTCACAATGTAGTGTTTAATGTCAGCTTTAAGGTTTATTTTGGTGGTATGATTGTTTTTTTTCTAGCTGTTGTACGTAGTTCTTATTAGGTAAGGTCCATGCCTTCAGGTTAGTTGCAACAGGGCACTCAATGCATGATACAGACAGAGCGGTATCAGCAATTAGGGCACGGGGTCTGCCTTGCCACACTGGTGGGTACAGAAAAACATTACCTTGCTGTCAGGAGTGGGATTTGGGATCTGGAGGTCCTGTCTCCCACCCTGCTTCACAGCCACCAGCCACGCTGACTGAGTTGGGTTGGCACGCACCAAGTTGCTGTCTGTCCACTGACTGCCACCATCCAAGGTGATCGATATCAACTGTGCTTCCCGGCTACGGCCTGGCAACCTGCCCTTATGGGGCAGCAGCCAGGGAAGTTTGTTGGCGACCAAAGGAGACCAAGTCTGCCTGCTCTGAACTTCATCAAGGGTGGCACAAAGCGGGACTCGTCACGTCATGGCGCTCAACACTGCAACGTGTTTGCAGTTCACGGTAAGGCAGTTTCAGTTCTTTGACTTTAAAATCCTTCATTCAGGGCATTTTGCAGGGTCTGCAGTATAACTTGATAAAGCACACAGGTAAAGTGATGAAACATGGAAAGCTTCACTTGGGGAAACTCTAAAGCTCTGCTCACTGGTGTCACTTCATCATTTTAAACTTTTAATCCCTGACCACCTCCACTCAGCCGGCCACTGTTTTAGTTCATTTCTTTTTTTTATTTATTTATTAACTTATTTTCTTATTTATTTTACTCAGGTCTGTTTTAGTTTTCCTTCTATTTTAGCTACCTCTATTTATTTTAGTTATTTGATTTGTTTTTGTTTTATATCATTATTATATTATTAATTGTATTAATTATTTATATTTTGTGCCTTGTCTGCTTATCATTTTAACTGGTTTGTGTAAATTGATTTATTTTTTTAGGTCAAATGACCATTTTTCTTTGTCTTTTATTTTGTCTCTAATTTTATACACTTTTATGTATTTCCTTGGCTACATTGTAAACGTGGGATACCCTCAATGTACCCTCAGCCTAAGTGAAAGTGAAAATTATATATTTATTTGAATTATAATCACAGTATGTCTTCCACTAAGCAAGATTAGTCAAGAACTGCACAAAAGTCTTTAATGATTTGCTGAGATAATGCATTATTCGGCTGGTGTGCGTTAATTGTTATTTTATATGTAAAATAACTTTAAGGGTGGCACAACCAATCAGATTTTAGAACTGGAGTCATCTATAAAATGGTACCTACCTTCTCAGTGTCTTTTTTTCCTTTTGAGTCTCGAGAATAGAAGTGGTATCTTCTGAAATCATGAAATGAGCTTTATGATTGTTGTGGATGTGCTTCTTGCTAATCTTGCTAATCTGTTGGTGGGCATTAATTAGTAGAGGTATACTTAAAAGACAGTGTATATTGGTATGTACTACAAAGAGCTGCTCTGTGTTCAATACCAAATTTGAATACTCTGCCTTGGCATCTGCAAGCCAATAATTTTACTAAACTAATCATGCTCATCCCTTGTTAGCAGACCTGAATGACCCTGTGTCCTGCCTTAGGATGCCCGGCCACATCTATGCCTGACCTGGATGTGTGGGCCAGCGATAACAGGGTTGGTGCTGACTCCCCCTTTTGTTTGGGAGGCATACCAAGCCTGACTGTCCTCAGCAGTTCCTTCACATAACATGACCATTGTCACGCCAGCCAGAAACATTTCAGATTCTTGGAATCTGACTAGTCTTCTTGCGCAACAGAAGTCTGATGAGTTGGGGGTGGGTTGGAAAATAGCGAAACCTCTTATCGTTTAACAGTAAAGTGAGAGAAAGAGGAGCAGCTCTTAAATCGTCACTGGTTGGATCACTTTCGTTGTTCATGCAGTTCTCCTATGCTGAGCAGTATGAGATGCAAGGGGATATGAGTCACTGAGTGAGAGCAAGGCCTTGTCAGCAAGTGTGTTATCAAGTGCTGTTACTGAGCCTCCTGGCCCGAGTGCTCTCTCACCAAGCAGGTTAGGACTCCACATGCTGTGTACTGGAACAAGCAAAGACCTGCCTGGCTTGCACGTCTGTGTGTTGCATCCACACTGAATTGGTTTAAAGCTTAAAACACAAGTCAACGATGGATAGAAAGACAGATATTCTCCTATATTTTGTGTGCTGTATGGTTTGTTAGAAATAAGAATTCTAAAAGTGCTCAGTTGTTGGTGAAGAGGTATGCTTTGGAAGCGAGTATTGAAGTCAGGCGGCCGACAATGGCAAAAAACCGCGCTCTTTGTGTTCAGTCAGGACACTGACACTGTTACCTTTTAGGACATTCAGAATTGTAAATATTATAAGATAAGAAGACATTCATTCCTGACTAACTGCAAGACTTATTTTGGGAGTTTAGTTATTTAGTTTAGTTACTAATTTTATCATTATTTATTTAAATGGTGTGTGTATGTATATATGTGTATATATATATATATATATATATAAGTATTTGAACACCCTTCGAAAATCACAATGTATGTTTTTTTAATAATTTATTTGTGTGTTACTGCTGCAAATAAGTATTTGAACACCTGCCAATCAGCAAACATTCTGGCCCTCAAAGACCTGCTAGTCCGCCTCTAAAAAGTCCACCTCCACTCCACTTATTATTCTAAATTAGAAGCAACTATTTGAGGTTGATAGCTGCATAAAGACACCTGCCCACCCCACACAAACAGTAAGACTCCAACTACTAACATGGCTAAGACCAAAGAGCTTTCCAAAGACACCAGAGACAAGATTGTAAACCTTCTCAAGGCTGAAAATGGCTATGGGGCAATTGCCAAGCAGCTTGGGGAAAAAAGATGAACTATTGGAGCAATTATTAGAAAATAGAAGAAGCTAAACATGACTGTCAATCTCCCTCTGACTGGGGCTCCATGCAAGATCTCACCTCGTGGTGTATCAATGATCCTAAGAAAGGTGAGGAATCAGCCCAGAACTACATGGGAGGAGCTGGTCAATGATTTGTAGAGAGCTGGCACCACTGTTTCCAAGGTTACTGTGGCTAATACACTAAGACGTCTTGGTTTAAAGTCATGCATGGCAAGGAAGGTTCCCCTGCTTAAATCAGCACACATCCAGGCCCGGCTTAAGTTTGCCCATGACCATTTGGATGATCCAGATGAGTCATGGAAGAAAGTGCTGTGGTCAGATGAGACCAAAATAGAACTTTTTGGTCTTAATTCCACTCGCCGTGTTTGGAGGACGAAGAATGATGAGTACCATCCCAAAAACACCATCCCTACTGTGAAGCATGGGGGTGGAAGCATCATGTTTTGGGGGTGTTTTTCAGCACATGGAACAGGACGACTGCACTGTATTAAGGAGAGGATGACCGGGGCCATGTATTGCGAGATTTTGGGGAACAACCTCCTTCCCTCAGTTAGAGCATTGAAGATGGGTCGTGGCTGGGTCTTCCAACATGACAATGACCCAAAGCACACAGCCAAGGAGTGGCTCCGTAAGAAGCATATCAAGGTTCTGGAGTGGCCTAGCCAGTCTCCAGACTTAAACCCTATAGAAAATCTTTGGAGGAAGCTCAAACTCTGTGTTTCTCAGCGACAGCCCAGAAACCTGGCTGATCTGGAGAAGATCTGTGTGGAGGAATGGGCCACAATCCCTGCTGCAGTGTGTGCAAACCTGGTGGAAAAACTAGAGGAAATGTTTGACCTCTGTAAAGGCTACTGTACCAAATATTAACATTGATTTTCACAGCTGTTCAAATACTTATTTGCAGCAGTAACACACAAATAAATGATTAAAAATTCATACATTGTGATTTCTGGATTTTTTCTTTTAGATTATGTCTCTCACAGTGGACATGCACCTAAGATGAACATTTCAGACCCCTCCATGATTCCGTAGTGGGAGAACTTCGCAGGGTGTTCAAATGAATTTTCCTCACTTTGTGTGTGTGTGTGTGTGTGTATGTGAATGTGTGTGTGTGTGTATATATATATATATATATTTCTGCTTGACAAAATTGAATTCAACACTTTGGTAGGCATCACATTACTGCTGTATTGCTACAGCCTTAACTAACACCAAATCATTTACTTCTTAGCAGATATTACTTATATCACTAGGTCTGTAGTGATGCATTTACAATTTACTTTGATAGATGATACTGAGTTGTAACTAATTTGAATAAAAAATTGAGAGACAAGATCATTAATAGCATTGTCACTTTTGTATTGTGATATCACCATGTCACAATGCATTGTAACCCTCCTCTAATGCACACTGTTCATTGTTACCCATGCTCATAAAACCTTATTGTCATAATGGCATCGTGCCCCTTGCCCGCTCTGTCGAGCTGGAGCCCCTTTCTAATCCAGGATGCCACCCAGGTGCTTGTCCAGTTTCTCGTCACCTCAAGACTGACTAATGCAACTCGCTCATGGCTGGTCTTCCTATGTGACCCATCAGGCCCCTGCAGCTGATCCAGAATGCAGCTTCTTGGCTGGTCCACTGCCGTGTTCACTTCACTGGCTTCCTGTAGCTGCTCAAAACAGATTCAAAACCCTGATGCTCACCTACAAAGCAAGAAATGGACCAGCCCCTCCCTCCCTGGTCAAGTCTTGAGCCGCACCTTGAACCCTTCAACCTTCTAGTACGGCTTGGCTTGACCCGCCATCCTTCAAGACGCGTGGAAGACTGGCATCAAGACTCTTCTCTGTCCTGGCACTCAGGTGGTAGAACCACCTCCCACTGTCCTCAAACACAGACTGAAGACCAGTGATGGCAGTAACGTGTTATTCTAACTTTATAATTTTTTCCAGTAACGAGTAATCTAACTCGTTATTATTTCCAATCGAGTAATCGGATTAAAGTTACTCACCTAAGTCACGGCTCGTTACTATTTTTTTAATCATTTCCCTTTTTACAATATATATATATATCGTAGTAAAGCAGAGAGAAAAGCCAATACAGATTCAGCATCTCATAAAATGGTCTCTTTATTACTGTCCAAACAAGACTGAGCACAAAGACCGCACACCACAACACACTCTGAACTACTGATGTGCCCAACATTACTGTACGTCTCATTAATGGTAAGTCTGCAAACAGGAGTCAGTATGTGATGTAAGAGAACATGAGAAGATGACTATACAACAATGACACTAAACCATGCGCGTAATTTGCGGGGGAAATATGAGGGTTATGACCCCCCCCAATAATCTGATCCAATCACTATAACCCCCCCCAATAAAGTCACATAATTTCAATTTACAAAAACATCTTTCATGAATAACTTGTTAATTTTCTTTATTCATGATCAATTTTGGGTAAAATACTAGCATGTCTAATCATTTGGTAATGTAACCCCCCCTTTTCCCCACAAAAACTTGGTATCACTCAACCGGCTTGGCTCTGCTAAGCAGCAGCGCTAGCCGTTTGCAGGGTTGCCAGGTTCGTGGTTTTAACGCCTAATTGGGCTTGTTTGAAAATCCAGTCGCGGGTGAAAATTCAAGCGTGTCAGGCTGCGTTTTTTTTGGGCTACTTTTAAAAATTAAAAAAACAACAAGAAAAGTAGGTGTTGGAAGATTAAATGCAACAATACAAACGAGGAGAACATATCGACATAAGGAAGTACAGCCTGAAAAGGAGAGAGAGAGAGAGAGAGAGAGACACACACACACAGAGAGACAGTTCCTTTTTTTGCAAATTATGTTACTATTAAATGTTCTTGACTGGGATATAAAACTGTTATTAATAAACACTAATGTTGCTATATTATTAATGACTGATAAAAAATCCCTTATAAAACAAAATACTAAGTCGTACTCATAGTTGTTTTGCCATTTGCT
This sequence comes from Crenuchus spilurus, assembly GCA_036984385.1. Lineage (NCBI taxonomy): Eukaryota > Metazoa > Chordata > Actinopteri > Characiformes > Crenuchidae > Crenuchus > Crenuchus spilurus. The sequence goes on from BRDA01009697.1 coordinate 21,492, forward strand.
TCAAACGTGTGACGGACATATTTTGGGCTAGTTCAAGCTTCTGAAGGGAGGGTTTTAGAGTGACTTTGTACTGGATATTTTTGCTGGACCTGGCAACCCTTACAGTTTGCTTGTTTGTGTTTGGGGGAGTGGGTGTCGTAAGAAAAAACGAAAAGAGCACCAAAAAGTGGACAAAAAACATTTTTTAATTGTTGGTCGACAACACCGCCTTGTAAAAATCAAAATGAGGTAAATGTATTGTTAGCTGATGATTGAATAACTATTCCGCTCTGTATCAGACACACTATGAATACCCGTTAAGGTATTTTAGCTCCGTTAGTTAGCTTCGAATTTCTTAATTGTTTAAGGTGCAGAGTAAATACAAAGAAAGTTAAATAAATACATAGTAAAAGCATTACAATGTATTTCTAATATGGTTAACCCAAAATCTCCTGAATCCTTTTAGAAAAGTAAATGATTTAATAAATAAATAAATATGCAGACAGCTCAACCCCCCCAATGTTGGACCCAAAGTTACGCCCTTGCACTAAACTAACACAAAACACTCGCATAACAGAATTAACCTTAAGAATCCACAACAGTCCCTAATTATGCAAAACCCACGGGGGATTCTGGGAAGTGACGTCACTGACGCTTTGTGGCTTTGGTTAAGCCGACACTACAATATTTTTACTTGCTTCTTGCGATTTTACTTGACGTAAATGTAAACAATGAAGGGAAGGGTTATCAAACGAAAACGCTGGCTACGGTCTTCCACAGCCTTAGACTCCGTGCAAACTCATTAAAACACAGCAGCGTTTTTCTTAAAGAGATAGTAACCCTTTATACTGTCACTACTACACTATGAACTAACACATAAGAAACATTAATATATATAGTTTAAACCAAAATATTACAAAAACTGTCTCATGCAATCAAAATATCTTAAACCAATAGTCAAAAAATTAAATTACCATATTCACTGTGTTTTGTTTTGTAAAACCACTCCTTACTGCTCTAATGCTGTGAACAACAGGTTTAATGTTCAGTTTTGCCAATACAGTGTTAACAGTTAAATATGTGAGGTCAAGAAAGATTTATAAAAACAAGTATTTATGTTAAGTGAAGTCATTAAAGACTATTTTATTTTTTATTTAAAAATATATAATTAAAATAATTCAAGAGAACCTGTCTTTTTATATGTAAAACATGTATTTTTAAGTTCAACTTTAAATGTCAGGAGAGACATTGTTGCTGTTAAACATGCATTTCCAATAAAGTGAGTATTGGCAAAACTGGTCGTCATTTTTTATGTAGAGGTGGCGGGGGGGTGATGTCTGCAGCCGCCGAAAGTAACTAATAAAGTAACTTGTAATCTAACTTGGTTACTTTTAAAATCAAGTAATCAGTAAAGTAACTTTGTTACTTACTGTAACTAGTTAATTACTTTTCAAAGGAGTAATCAGTAATCGGATTACTTTTTCAAAGTAACTATACCATCACTGCTGAAGACCATCTCTTTCTGGAGCACTTAAGTAGCACTAGTTTAAAACACTTATTGTAATGCATTGTAATGCTCTTATATTGTGTATAATTGTGTATCTTTCCTTCTTTCTAGGTATTACTGATGGTTTTGTTCTAACAGTGTCTGAACTGAAGAGTAGTTTGAACTCTAACCTGTCTGTACTAGCTGAGAGAATTATCTTAATGGAAACAAAGCAATGTTGTACATCACTCTGGATAAGAGTGTCTGCTAAATGCCGTAAATGTAAATGGAGGCACTGCGAAATGCTGTTATTTTAAATGAAGACACATCAGAATGATAGACTTGTTTGTTACTTTACTCTCTGTCAGTCTTCACGCTGCTGTGCTCTTATATCTACTCTTGTAACTTTATATGCCTGTGCCCAGATTCTCGTCTAAGCCAGCAGATGTGCTGAACATGTATGAACTGTGGTGAAGTGGACCCTGGCGTTTTCACTTGAGATTTTTTTTTTTTCCTTTTTGGCTGGAACTCATGGAATCTGCACAGTCTAGACACCAAAGCTCCCCCATGAATCCTATGGCTCTCAAAGACTTGAGTGTATCTTCAACTAGGGGGGGTTGAGAGGCATCAGTCTCTAGTAAGGTTTGCTGGTTGTCTTGGCCAGCTGTTGGGTCACAAGTGGCAGGTCGCAGTCGCCCGGCTGCCATTGTAAATCTTCTGTTGTTGATGCAGGATGTGGACTGGAGTGTATCGTCATGGATTCTTTTGTCTTTTGGAAAAATGTGTATATGTGCAATCTCTCATAAGAGAGAGCATGGGGAAGTCCAGTAAATGACAGCTGCATTATGTATCACTTGCTGTTTTTTGGGAGAGATTTTGGCCACTTTTAGTTTAACTATCAGTGTGTAGCCTGTGTAATTATGCAGTCTGATGAGGTGGTGTTATGTGCATTCTGCATGTACTGTCTATTCCTAAATAGCTAATTAATAAATAGACTAATTTACAGCACCCAATTAATATAGTCCTTCAAATTTTATGCTTTTCTGTGATTGAAGTTTTTCTAGGATGCACCGAATATTTGGCAATTGAAATTATTCAAGCAAAAATGGCAAAAACAACAAGTGAAAAGACAGAATTATTTATACTGAACAGTGACGTTTTTAATAAGATTGTTACCTTCTTGTAGTTCTCATATTACAGACAACTACTTCTCTCTCTCTGTTCCTCTCTCTCTCTCTGTCTCTGTCTCATAAATGAATGTATTTTTAATAATTTAAAATAATTTAATAATTAATAAAAAACATGACGGAGCTCAATCTGCATCATCTGATATCTTTATTTATTTATTTATTTTTACTAATTTATTTTAAGTCCTGTCATGCTCTGTTGGTCGGCTGGGATGTCAAAAATATTCAGTGTACAATAAATATTTGTAAATTGCATAAAAATTAGGTGATAGTTTTATGAATTCCAAGACAAATTACCCTAAATGCATCCCTGCATTCTTCTCTTCAGGTCTTGACCACCTTGGCAAACACTTGTGCCTGACTTGTGTAGGAGTCTGACAGGACATGTCACTGGACTGACAAAAGCAGGTGTTTGTGCCTTGAGGCTCCCAAATCTCCCTGCAATGCACTTTATGGCTTTTGAAGCATGACCCCATAAACCCAGGCTTGTTCAGCTTCTGGGGTCACTGCAAGCCTTGCTGAGCTCACGTTCCTGCATTTCAGTCTCGTGCCATCACGGTTCTGCTGAAATGAGACTGTGGACATCGGCTTTGAGCCACTGATTGACAATATTCTCTTCCCCTAAAGAGGTTAACCCGCACCTTCTCCCAAGTGCTGTTAAATTACAGGGTGCTTACTCGCTGAAATATTCTCATTGTCCCAGTGCGTGAGACAGTGTTTCAGTGTTTTTGGTTGTTTTAAGACCTTAAGAGCCACAAGATTATATCTTCTGGTATTGATATATGATTTTCAAAACACATTGAACTTACCAAGGTCCTTGCTGGTGTTTTCACTAAAACCTGATATCTGTGGTTTGAGAAGATGGCACACATTAACACTAGTGAGCAATGGCAGCCTTAGTCTAGTCTCAGTAACCAACTTAATCCAAAAACACTCTGGCACATGCACACACACACACATGCTCTCTCTCTCACTGAAAAAGGTCCACTTTTGTCTGTGCAGCCATGCAGGCGCTTGAGTAATTCTGCCTGTTTTGAAGGCATAGTTGAACATGGGGCAAGCCACAGCAGTGGAGTCAGGAATGTGACCTCCTATGCATTCCTCTCAAGTCTCTCTCTCTCTCTCTCTCTCTCTCTCTCTCTCTCTCTCTCTCTCTCTCTCTCTGTCCCGCTCTCTCTCTCTTGTTAGTTATTACAACCACATGGATTGTCATGTATTTACAAAACAATGAAATGTGCAAAAAAGATCACTGATTATTTTTTTATTTAATAATTTACCATTTAATAGTAAGTTTGTTAAACATGTAACTATTTCACAATAGGAGCAGGTGTGCATTCAAGCTAATGATGAACTCAATGGCAAAGCATTTGTTAGCATCACTTCTACAACTCGGCACATTATGCTGTAAAATGTGTAATTAGGTCAGTAGAGTTTTGCATGATTTGGTTGTTTATTTATTATTAGTGTTTATAGGGGCATAAACATGCCTTGATCTAAGTTGGTGATTCAGCTCATCTGATTAGATTATTATTTCCTCATATTTTTTTTTTTTAGCTCCAGTGAAATTCCTTGGCTATTCTCACAAGTCCAAATCCATCAAATCCTGCTCCAAAACCTCCTTTGTGCTTAAGGGCGGAGCTGATTTTGACAGATTTGTGTTTCAGGAGCAAGAAGTACAGTAGTTATGACTAAACAACAACAACAATAATAATACATTTTAACCATTATCATTACTGCATGGACAGATATGTGGTTCTGTGTAGGGTTCCATACACTCTTTAAAAAATGGTTCTTCAAGGATTCTTTGCTAAAGAAAATGGTTCTGTATAGAACAATGAACACTTGTGGATAAAGGGTTCTTTGCATGGTGAAATCCATCTTTGTATTGATGAGGAATGTGCTGTAGATTGTTCTATACAGAACCTTTTTGAGATTCTCTATAGTTCTCAAAAAGGGGTCTGCTGTAGTAACAATGTCAAGCTTGTAATAGTAGAGGAACCCATTTTCTGCTATATAGAACCATTTTCAAAAGGTGTCTATTTAGAATTATATTCGGCACATTCCTCTTCAGTCTCAAGAACCCTTTCACCATGGAAAGAACCCTTTGGGTTGTACTTGGTTTTGTATAGAACCATTTTCTTTACTAGAACCTTTTGAAAAAACTATCCCTATTAAGAGTGTAGGGCTTACTTATAGAAATATTTCTTAAAACATTGTAATAATGAAAATGATAAAAATGAAATTAAAAAATAATAAATAAGTGTTAAAAATTATTTGAAATTCAAGATTAGTCTTTACTTTTTTATCTACTATGTAGAAACTAACAATTGCACCCCCTTCTGGATGTTTACATGGTAAGCCATCAGTGACCATGAAGTATTTGTGTGAGGGGACAGGGAATGTATTATACACACTTCCATACTGCAGCAGCTGGCTTTTCTCTTTTAATTCTAGGAGTCTGATTTACTAGATTCTGGTATGGCAGGCAGTGAAAAAGGAGAACTTTATTCATGTGACTCAATCCAATATAATTAGTACTCTGTTGAACTCTGTAGAGAGTTATTCAGACCACAGAAAATATAAAATGTGTATGTATATATTTGTATATAAAACAAAGACAATAATATGAGTGTGTGAAGATGCATGTGTTACATTATTACTAATATGTAATAAAATGATGAAAATGTCTAAAATTAATGATGTAAGCCAGATGGATGTTTAATGTGAGTGTCATTGGCTACAGACACTGAAACATTTCACATTTCTTCTGGTAATTGTGAGACGGTTCCTAACACTGCAGCCACCTGAGCACAAACACAAAGCTAAGCGGCTGTATTCTGGCTTCATTATAACAAGTGTAGTTTAGTAAATGTTGTGCTTGTAGTTTGTTGTCTTCTTCCATTTTAGCACCAAACTGCTGGTGAATCTGTGTTTTGTTGGTGAGGAAAAGCACAATTCTGAATGTCCTAAAAGGTAACAGTGTCATTAAAAACCTCATTGTTCAGTATGTGTGTTTTTTTCCATTTTTGGATAAATAATTTCAGTAGCTGTATATTCGATGCATCCCTAATATATATGGATGCACAGAAATGAAAATTGTTGACAGAACAAAATGAAACATTTGGCCAAAGATCTCATCTCGGGCCATGTTCCACAAGGCTTAAAAATATCTGCCATTACTCCCGTCATTAAAAAACAGAATTTGGACAGTACAGTTTTGAACAATTACAGACCAATATCCAATCTCCCATTTCTTGCAAAGGTTCTTGAACGTGTGGTGGCCTCTCAGTTACTTCAGTTCATGTCCTCTAACAACATCTTTGA
>BRDA01009697.1:28709-41391 GCA_036984385.1 Crenuchus spilurus
TTTTTTTTTTTTTTTTTTTTTTTGATTGATGGTAGAAAAGTTTTGTGGCGGCTCTTGGGGGTGTCGGCCAATCAGATGGCTAAGTGTCGTATGGTATTTGCATAAAGTTCTCTTGTGTGTTTATGGGGTTTATTTTGTAATTATTTGGGGTCTTTAAGAGGGGATTTTTGTATGTGTAATGATTGTTAGATGTAGTCTCTTCTCTGAGTTATTTTTAGTGTGTTTTAGTTAAGTTACCGTTAATGTGTGTCTTAGTCGTACTTTCATGTTGTAAAGCAGTGAGCGTTTGCTGCTGCACTTTCCTTTTTACTATGAGAGCAGTAAAAGAGCGTTTAGTAAGTAAATGTCTCATCTTTTTTCTTTATTCTCTTCCCCAACACTACAGTATGTAGCGAATAATAAAATGATGTTGAAAACTTAAATAAACCATGTTAAACATAGATCGTGTTCTTCTTGAGTGATTTACAAATTCAACTGAAGTACGGAACATCTCCCCAGAAGACACGAAAACGACCGGCCATTCATATTGACAGCCACTAGGAAGTGTACTGCACATGTGCAGAATTGATTTGGGATCACGTCTTTGGAAGCATGCGAAATTTGAATGATTCTAGGCCAGACTAGGGTGTTTGGTGCGTTTTTTTGTGTAAAAAAAAGAAAAAAAAAAGGTCTGGTGCTTTTTAGAGGGTCGGGCGGGGATGATCACCACTTCTTTTTTTTTTACTTGGCCTAAATGCTACATACTCGGTGCGTCCTTACTTACTTTTTTTTGTAATTAATAAAACAAAACTGAACAGTCCAGTCAAAACAACTTGTCTGGTTTGTACAACATTTGTTTAACATGGGGTCCCACTCCTGAGGAGGCATTAACTTTATTTCAATGTTAAATATGAGAAGCAATCCTGACTAGACACGTCCACTGTTCTGTTTTTGCCAGTAACGACCTGAACAAAGTGGTGTGTTTTCTCAAGATTAATTGTCCTAATGACTGTCCACATCCTTAATTTGAATTTGAATTCTTATGCCTTTTTCACATTCGAAGATACAGCTCATCTGCTGTCGACCTCGGCATGCCATAAATATTTCTGTGCTGCTGCTTATGAGTTGAGGAGGCGTGCATGCCACGCGTGCCCCGCTGCCATCACCTTATCTCAGTTTTGTTGATGTGGAGTTCAGCTTGGTTGAGCACAGGAGAAGAAGCAGGTTTATTGGTGGAGGACTTGGCGATAGATGCACGGAATTTCAGCTTTTTTTTTCCAACTGGGCACTTTTCTAGCACTTGTGTGTTGTGAATCCCGCTTCTTTCATTGCATGTGCATCATGCATGTGAGGTGTTGGAATGCAGAACACAAGGCGTAAAGGCCCCAGATTCCCAGATGGATGAACCCTGGATTAACACAGTACACTGCTAGGCTGGTTGCTGGGTGTCACGACTTGCTGGTTCTGTTGGTGATGGAAGGAGGCTGGTGTATAGCTTCACTGATATTAACTACAGCTGGGCCTCCATGCTTCTTCCATCATATTAGGATGCTTGACCAAATTGGGTTGGCTGGGTGCCCGAGTGGTGTGGTTTTACCTCTTTGAAGCTCTCAGGATGCACATGTGTGCTGTATGGTTTTGTACATTATTGTGTGCGTGCACTAAAGAGTGATGTCAGTCATGCTCCGATGTCCCCGAGGCTTCCTGCACCTGGCTCACGTTTCCCTTCCGCCAAACTTTCAGCGAGCCACAGTAGAAACGGCATGCTTTGACATTTGGTACAGCACATTAAAAGGACCAAGGCCTAGTAAGCAAGCAGTATGTAGGCCTTCATTTGCTCCTGCCTTAGGGTTTGGAAAAAGAAGTGAGCTAAGGAGGTGAAGAAAAAGCAAGAAACCATACTGTGTACGTCAGCTAACTGTTAACATACTGAGAGTGGGATTATATAAATCGCAATGGAGTGATTCTCCTATGAGCTCATCACTAAACAATGTGCTTCATGTTTCTCCATCTGCAACCACCCCCCTTGCCTCTCTGTGCTCACTTTGCTTCGTGGATTGAGTCTCTAAGCGGTCAAAGTTTCTCATAGGTGCTTTTGAATTTTTAATTTTCCTTGATTAGCGCATGTGCTCAACACGTGGCTTAGCCACATGCCGAGCGCTGCAGTTTATCCAAAGATTTCTTACGAAAGCAGGGTCAATCTCTGGGTTAACCAGGATGTAGGAGCCATTGCATGAAGCAATACTTTTCAAATCTATTGCAAAACACTTTTAAGAAATTTTAATTAAAACAAGGTAAGTGGTGTTAAATAAGTGACCCAAAAATATGACAATCAATGCAGGTTAATTGATTTTGTGCTCAGATTTGCAGACCTTTTTCGCTGTGCAGTTTTTTTTAACTGAAGTCAATTCTTTTATTAATGAGCCAGGGAGCCTGGAACACCATCAAGTTCTTGTTGCGGTCTAGGTGGTATGGCTCGTTTCATACCTCACTTCTATTCTCGTTTCTTTGGCCGTACTTCAGAGGTGGAATTGTCACATTTTCAGTCGTTTTCGCTCCCTTACGACTGGAAAGTCAAGAGAGCTGTATTAGCTGGCCAGCAGGGATCTGGGCTCAAAAGCTGCCTGGGTTCCCGCCTGTCTGGAGACACCAGTTTGGTGTAGAGACTGGTGATGTCAGCTCCAGACAGTGTCCCAGAGAAACACTAATGCCCCTTTTCCACAAGCTCATGAAGGAAGATCGTAGCATGGAAATCAATATTAGCTTGGGAGCTGCATTTTATACAGAGCCCCTCCACACTTCTGACTTCTTGAAATCTGAGCTGCAGGCATCATTTTCATCAACAGTAATTAAAACAAGAACTCTTCTTGTTATTTCTTTATAACATGTTCTCATTTAAGTTGAATTATATTCAGTAAATATCAATAAACAAGTTGCATATTCAGATGCACTGAAATTAGAATTTTGGCCTGTACCGGACACAGTTTTTCACAGTGTTTAAGTTTGCCGCTTTTTACACCACTGCATACATTAAATAGGCTAAATGGATTTTTGTTTTGGTTTTCAAAGAAACAACAATTACTAAACTGCATTGAACATTTTTAACATCCCGGCAGACCAACAAAGTTCAATATGAGTTTGAGGGTTGCAGCTGTAACTGGTTTGACAATATACCACGATATTAAAATGCAGTTTATCATACCGTGGGCGTTTGCTTATTATCGGCAATAAAGGGAAAAAAGGAAAGCCAGTTGAGAATCTCACCGCTCATGCACATCTCCGCTCTGCATCGGCCACTGTGGCCACGCTCAAGCACACAGCGGCGAAAATGGCAGAGAGAAGTGCAAGATTTTACCAGTTTCCATCCCCCTAAAACAATATCTAAACTCAGATAAAGGAGGTGTGTGAGAAAAAAGAAAGCTTAAATCATGGTTAGGTTTTAGAAAATTATTACCAGAATCTTACTCCCTCTGAACTGCTTAAAACTGGTCCAGACCCTGCACCAGAGCTCTTAAAGTGACAGTGCACCTATTTTCTTAACATAAACAAATGGCGAAATGCTGAAAGTTTATTAACTATTTATATTTACACACAGTGCAAAAGATGGTCTTTATGGTTTTTTTTTTTTTTTTTTTGTGAAGCACATGTTATGAATAGGTTCTGTGCCTGCTGGGTATATATATGTGTGTGTGTGTGTGTGTGTGTGTGTGTGTGTGTGTGTAAATATATATAATATATTATTTCTCTGAATACAAAAAGTGTTTGTTTTTGCCATTTTCAGCTAATTATTTTGGTTACTGAATATTTGTGTGTAACTGTGTGAATGTGTGTGTGTGTAACTGTGTAGGTATATGTGTGTGTTGGGAAGGAACTGTGGGATGATTGAATGTGAGCCTGAACCCAGTTTTACAGACTTCCTGTAGTCTCTCTCTTTGTTTTTGACCAGGAACACTAAAGTGATTTTCAGATACGTTGACTGTAACACATCAGGAGTGTGAAGGACTGTTTGGTTTAACGATGATCTTTAGTTCTCAGAACAACTTGTTGCCTGGTTTAACTGGATCTACAAACAAAACAAACCAGAGGAATGTTTGTCATGACACTTCACAGCACGCTCTCCAGCCATGGCTCCAGATGCCATTCTTTGAAGCTGTAAACACTTCAGAAGAGAGTAAGAGATGAGACGAGTGAGAAGAAAGGAGACGGGAGGAGGGACCTTCCTTAAAACGTCTCCAGCAATAAGGACAAAGGCATATTCCTGCTGCAGCCTTCTTGCAGTATATAATTTCCCTAAGCCTGATGGTATTTCAGCCTCTGCGTTCCTCACTGTTGATGTGTGCATGTTTGAGTGTGTGTGTTTGGGGGGGAGGTGGGAGGATCCAGCCAGCTGATGTCATTCAGTCCAGCAGGCAGTGCCTGAAAGGGGCTCTTTGTTGGTAGAGAAGCAGAGTGAGCACTCCACTTCACCCACTGTTACTCTCGCAGCCATCAGGATGGCAAGATGGCAGGATCAAGAGAATACCTCTTAAGGCCAAACTTTTAGACTTGAGCCTTGACTACGTCTCTGGAATGAGTTGTCCACTTTTGGATGGGTTTTTTCTCAGCAAAAAGCGACCGAGCAAAAGCAGACCGGGACATAAAAATGGAGACTCTTCGACTGGAAACTTGGTCATAAAGTGGATGCAGCTGTGGAGTTCTGCGATGTGGATATCGACCTGTTCTTTCTAAAGTTCCAATTACCTCCACTTTATTGTTTAGTTAGAGCACATCCCAAGTCCTTATAAACATTTTCTTAACAAGTTATTAATGAGCACTCGTTTGCCGGATAACTAGGACGTGGAAAAGCTGGACATTTTCTTGAAAGTGGGAAGAAAGCAAATGAAAATGTTGGAGATCTGTCTAAAATTGGTGGGGTGTAAATCTAAAAAAGGCCTCTCGTCGTCCTCCAGCTATTACTTCGAAGGTAAGAATTTGGGATTGCGTTGGAGCTGAAGCCTTTGTATCTGTTTTGGGGGAAGGTTTTTTTTGGCTGCTTTCTGGGAAGAATCTCAGTTACAGAGTGGGAACAAGTCCCGAGAGCACAGATGAAGCTTGGGCGATCTTGGTTTGATGGTCTTTTGAAAATCACAGGCTTCGACTTCACTTTGAGGCCTCCTGCTCTCTTCTGTGGCCATTAGGAAAGTGGAGGAGGGGGACTGAAAGAGAGCAAAGCCAGACACTGTGGCTCGCAGCAAAAGAAAGGGAGGAAAAAAGAGTGAGGGAGGAGAGAATACTCGGAAATCTGACTCCCGCCTGACTGCCTGCATAAGTTGTTTTAAGCTTTTTCAACATTGTGTAGATGTTCACCTTCACATCTGATGGTCAAACATGAAACGTATATATGGTGTTAACTTTTTAAAACTTGTAGCTGAGCCTTCAGAGGTTTTCTTGGATAATTAGCAACAGAAGAGTCCAATTAAACTGCAATAATCCCACAATGACATTGTGACAATGTTCTGACAATGTTGTCTACATTCTTGCAGAGTTGATACAATGTTATGAGTAATTTCTCTGCCTGCTGTGATAATACTTGTCATCAAAGTTTAACATATGATGTGAATTTGGCAACAAGTTTTGGTTTGTTTTAAAAAAAGTTTAGCTGTCCCTCTTTTGATCTCTTTGCTCTTCCATAATCTCTCTTCTTCTTTAACCAGCTTTATGGTTCTTGTTGTGGTGCCACACTGGTTTATAAGAAAGGGACCATGTGGTTCTTTTGGTCATATCCGGCTCTGAGCTCAGACCACAAATATAAAAATTAAACACTGTTTGGGACCCATACATTTAATAAAATAACCTGAATTTTAGTTTAAATTTAAGTTAGCAAACTATCATACACTTCTTAGTATTTACCAAATAATATGTCTCTTTTGAGGTTATTTGTAGTGTGGATCAAAGTGTTAACATCTGGCATTTTTGAGGAAAAGTTTGCCACTAACAGAGCCAACCCAAATAAGAGAATTATATTTCACTAAAAATAATTAATGATAGAATAATAAGCATATTGTTCAGTGGTTTAAATAAACAACACTAAAAACAAAAGGCTGGAAGTTTTAGAAGTTCCTAAGATTGTTGTCCTGGCAGAACCTTTACAAATGCTTTCAGGAGTGTTTTTATTTTTAAAAACACTTCTTGATGGCCAAAAAGTTCTTGGAGGAAGACTCTTAAAACATTTATCCAACACTCATTGAGGGAATGTGTGACTGAAATGAAAGTGCTTTTAGGAATCCTTTGTGTTTTAAGAAGCCTTTAAAGACTCATCCAACAACCTTTATGTATAAGAAAGGGCATTTTAAGAGTACAAAGAGATTATAAAAGGTTCCTTGATGTACTTTTAAGAGTTTCATCAGTTACCAACTAAGGAAAGCCTAAAATATCTTTTAGGAACCTTTTTGTTTTTAGAGTGCATGAGATCAGAGTTGGGGGGGGGAAAAGCTGTTTATAAGTGTTTTCAGTCCCCTTTTGTCCTCTGATTCTTGCCTAAGAGGGGAATCACAGCCAGTTCTCTCTCATTTGTTTATTTTCTACTATCGCTGCCTCATTTCCGTGCCAGACCGCATGCCCCCCTTTGCATCTCATCTTACAAATAGAACTTTTTTAAGATGAATGTCCATTAGACATGTCTCGTTTAGATTTGTGTTTAATTCCAGGAAGTGAAAAGTTACAATTGCAGACTTTTACCACTTCCTGCATCTAACAGTGCAGATCAAGACAAACAAACTGCATTAGTAAGATTTTCTGTAAAAACTTTTATACAATGAAAGTGTTTAAACTACCACTTTTATTATTGGTAACGGTGTGGATCTTAACACGCTAAACAATCTAATGTTAACTCAGCCAGTCTGATGTTAACATTTTTGTATTTGTTTTATTTATTTATTTAATTTTTAAAATGAGATTTACTGATGTAGTCAATTCTTTACTCTTATTTTGAAAGAAAGGTTTTTGGGTTTTTTGTTGCTATTCATGTTCAGTCATTTTAACCATGGTGACAATTTTTTTATTTTTTATATTTTTTATTTTAAACCCAATTTTCTCCCCCAATATGTTTTGTAGCCAATTGACCGACCCATTTGTTGACTCTCTCTATCACTTGTAATGTCTCTGACTCTAGGAGGGTGCAGACTAGCACAGGCCTCCTCTGATGCATGTGAAGTCAAGCTCCACCTCTTTTCAAACTGCTGCTGCTACATCACCGCTGCGCAGCCAACGCGCTCAGGCAGACACCTGAGCCAGCCGACATTACTTAGTAATGCTGGGAGAGAGCGCTACCTTACCTGCCCAGAGAGAGCACATCCAATTTTACTCTCCTCTGGTCCCGGCTGTTGATGGCAAACAGCATGATCGGAATTTGTGATCCTCAGATCATAGTTTCCCTTTTTTTTCTCCCAATTTTCTCTCTTTCTCAATGTGGTAGTCACCAATTAACCCATCCCATTAGTGGCTCTCCCCATCACTTTGCACTGTCCCTGACTCGAGGAGTGTGAAGACATGCCCACGCCTCCTCCGTTGCATGCGATACAGCCATCGCCACTTTTCGAACTACCGCTTGATGATACACCATCCCTGGGGAACCAACATTTCGAATGGACCAATCACTAGACGCCTGAGCCAGCAGACATTCCAATGTGTGAGTGATGGGGAGAGTGAGAGTGCCATCTACCTTCCCAGAGAAAGCACTGCCAATTTTGCTTTCTGTGGGCCCTGGATGTTGATGGCAAACAACATGACCGGGATTCGAACTTGTGATCATCTGGTCATAGTGTCGGCGCCTTAGCCCGCTAAGCCCCTCGGGGCCCATAGTTTCATTTTTTGTAATAATATAAACAACAACATGCAGGATATAGCTTAACAATAACTTGTAAAAAAAAAAAAAAACTTGCTAATACTTAACAGGTGTCGTTAGAGAGGTGTTGAGAGTGTGATGATGACATTAAAAAGTATTTAGGGAAGTAATACTGGCTTTCACTAATATTATTAATAAACCTATGAGGAAATAATATATACACAGGGAATGTTCTCTAGTACTTAAAACTGGTTTTAAATGCTTGACTACATATTCAGAAATTTTTCAGACCAAAAGCTGAGAGTGAGTGGCTGAGTGACTGACTGAGAGAGATTTGATTTGATCCTTTACATTATCAGGCAGAATAATAAAATGAGCTTTGGGTTATATAAAGGTAGAGGAGCAGTGCGAGCATAGACAAGAGTTAAGAAAACTTTGAAAAACTATAAGATAACTATAAGATAATAATAAGATAATAATAAGAGCTATAAGATAACTAATGTGTGATGTAACCTTTGCCGTCCCAGCGACATTCACATAGTGCTAGTTTGAAATGAGTTATTGTTATAGTGTCATTTGGGTTCATTTTATTTATTCGTTTATTTTTGCTAAGATCTGTTTTTTGGTAACACACAAAAACAAACCCATTGAAAGGTCATGGGTCATCTAAAATAAAACGTAAATAAATACAGGACAAACATGAAGTCTATTTGTATTCATTATTTAATACAAAGAGGTAAACTCCTTAAATTACACATAAAATGACACATTTCAAGCCTTTTTTGTTTGTTGACATTGAATAGTGATTCACTTGAAGTGATTAAACTTATTTAATAAATTTAAACTAATCGGATTTTTTTCTGATTTTCCTGAGCTCTACTAATCAAAAGTAAAACAGAAATAAGGCTTGAAATGTCACTTTATATGTAATGAATATAAAATATGTGCTTTTTGAATAAAATTGTGAACTTTTATCGCAATAATTACATTTGTGGCACTGTATTTTAGTTCCATTTGTTTTTGTGGTGATTCACTTTTTGTCTTTTGCACTTTCGTTGGCAGAAGCTCTTCAGCGGCCAGATTTTGAGTCCCCTGGTCTTTCTGAGGCAGCACGCTGGAACTCCAAAGAGAACCTATTGGCTGGGCCGAGTGAAAATGACCCTAATCTGTTTGTAGCACTGTATGACTTTGTTGCGAGTGGAGACAACACACTCAGCATAACTAAAGGTAAGAGCGGTCACTTTATTCAGACCTTTGTTTTTTTCCACCTGTAAATAAGTTACTAAGTAGTGAGATCAGCTGAACTGTTAATGATTTGTTTTCCCTCAAATTTTTAAGAAACAAGTCTGTAGCGGAAACTCTCATCTTGACACAACAATACAGAAGTCAGTAGTCTGTTAGGACTAATAATTAACAATAGTAACTTTCAGATACCCTTTGGGAGTACAGTGGAACCTCAGTTATTGTTTGCCCTGGTTATCATACAATTCTGTTATTGTCAATGTTTTTCGGGAAAATTTTGTCCCAGTTATCGTGCATCTGCCCGGTTATCGTCCGCATGCTTATGTGACTCACTGTTAATTTCACTAAAACAAAGCATCCACCCATGGGTATATCATTGTTCCTGGCTTTGTTCCTTGTTAATAACGCTCAAATCAAACTAAAACACGTCACACTAAAGTCACTGCAGCACTACTGCCTGAAAACGGGTGCGAAAACAAATAGTGGCCGAGAACCAGTGTACAAAACAAAGGCTGCGGCTGGTCCACACTGGCACTATAAAACGGAGCGTAAACCTGTAAGAGTGATGTTAAATGTTCATTTATACATTTAATTAGTCTTTTGTATTTATTTCTCATTGTGTTCTGTATGTAAAACTATAGTTATTCTACATAAAATGTATTTGTGTTAATATTTTGGAGTGTCTGGAACAAATTAATTGGATTTACATTTTTTCTTATGGGAAATATTCAGTTATCATTTGTTTCGGTTATCATCAGACATTTTAGAACAGATTAAAGACCAAAACCAAGATTCACTGTATTTAAATATTTCTTCGTTTCATAGGCTACACATCGACTTTAGAGAAAGTTGATCATGAACATACACACACACAGCCTTCCAGAATGAAACTGACATTTTAAACCAAACAGTAGTCTGTTGTCAGATTAGTGTTAAAAGAAGTTTATTTGCTATAGTGTTGTAAGTGAGAGGCCTCGCTCATACTCTCGGGGAGCCAAGTGACGCTGCTGCCTGGAAATCCACATATTTGTCTCACATTCTCTATCTCCCCTCCACTTCCTTTATCTTGCAGCATGCGAGTTCTTTCCACTCTGTGGAAAACAGTATGGCAGTGGACAGGTTTTTCCAAAAAGACATACCTCTAATGCAGTAGAAGTGACCAAACTGCTTTAATTAGGGTAACGGTTTAATGAAAGCGTTTTACTATCAGTTGAGTGTGTAGACAGTAATGTCCGTGTAATGACGAATGGAAAAAGCTGTACATGGTTAAGCTGATCATGACGCAACTGAGCGGATCCTGGTATGCCAGAGTCACAGTCCTACCAAGGCATACTGATCATTTACTCACCGTGACTCTGCTTGAGGTCATGTCAGGATGTTGTTATGAGTCAAGTGTGATTATAGTCTAGAATAAACTTTCTAGTGAGTTTCAATTAGGTCAAGAAAGCCTTGGATTTGTTTCTGTATTCTGTGCTGAAGAGTTTATCAGCTGCTCTTTTCTTAATTAACAATAACCAGTAAACGATAAACTCAGTCTAACTCTAATACATTGTCAGTTATATTATGCGAGTTACATTGAAAATCTGGTATTTTTTTCATTTAAACCTGGAAATAAACCATAAAAATCAAAAGTAAAAACGATTGCGTTCACTATGTGAGTAGTGATGTCAACTTGCTGTCTTTGTTAAAGTCCACACTGTGTTTAAAAGCAACAAGGAGACCAAATACTAATACATCTCTAAATGAGAATATCTTGAAATAGTGTATTTTTGTTAATAATTTAGCTCAAAAACGCAAACTCGTATACAGTGAAACATTGACTTATGAGTTTAACTAATGTAGAGAAATAAACTGTTTTTATTAAGTGTATTTACAGTGAGGAAAATAAGTATTTGAACACCTTTCGAATTTGCAAGTTCTCCCACTTAGAAATCATGGAGGGATCTGAAATTTTCATCTTAGGTGCATGTCCACTGTGAGAGACATAATCTAAAAGAAAAAATCTGGAAATCACAATGTAAGATTTTGTTTAATAATTTATTTGTGTGTTACTGCTGCAAATAAGTATTTGAACACCTGCCAATCAGCAAACATTCTGGCCCTGAAAGACTTGTTAGTCCGCCTCTAAAAAGTCCACCTCCACTCCACTTATTATTCTAAATTAGAAGCAGAGATGTGCGCAAGTCTTTTTTTTGCAAGTCCAAGTCATGTCTCAAGTCTTTGGCTCCAAGTCTTTGACCAAAAATCCAAGTCAAGTTTCGAGTCTCTTGACCTCAAGTCCAAGTCTTGTTGCATGTATTACTTAACTGGCAGTTTGAGCAAAGGTATTCGAACTACACTAGATTATATTCTATACCATGTTTTAATCAAATATTAAAACACAGTAGTATATTTTAATAGTATTAAAACATAATACTGTTTTTAAAATACAGATTATTAAGGTTAAGGTTGAAATAACAATCAAGCATTTAGATTATTGTTAACTGTATTTTGCACTTGTAGTCTTGCAAAGAATTGACAATTGACAAATCCAACAAGTAGTGTAGTGTGCAAAAACAAACAGCTTAAAATGACAAACTCAAAAAGTGCAATAATGTTAAATGTCTCAAAGTTAGAGGTCATCTTTGTGTCCGTAATTTGGACTCCACACACTTTGCATTTTGCCAGTCTCTTGTCGTGGCGTTGGATAAATTCTTTGTAAGCAAAGCTTATAACGAACGGCAGCGGAGCTGTATGCTGCAACGCACCCGCCATGCTGAAGCTCTGTTTGTCGCATAGATTACGTGTTATTGACATTGGACGGTGCTGGCCCCTCCCGTTCTTAGGCGAGGGGGAGCGGAGCGGAGCATGGATGTGTATTAAGGGAGTGAGCATTGTGAGTCGGGCAGTGAAAAGGCTTACATTGTTTGCAAGTCTCAAACCACGAGTCCGAGTCAAGTCTCAAGTCTCTAATAGTAGGGACTTAAGTGTGACTTGAGTCTTAAGTCCTGAGTCACGAGTCCCCATCTCTGATTAGAAGCACCTGTTTGAGGTTGCTAGCTGCATAATGACACCTGCCCACCGCACACAATCAGTAAGACTCCAACTACTAACATGGCTAAGACCAAAGAGCTGTCCAAAGACATCAGAGACAAGATTGTAAACCTCCACAAGGCTGGAAAGGGCTACGGGGCAATTGCCAAGCAGCTTGGTGAAAAAAGATCAACTGTTGGAGCAATTATTAGAAAATGGAAGCTAAACATGACTGTCAATCTCCCTCTGACTGGGGATCCATGCAAGATCTCACCTGGTGGTGTATCAATTACCCTAAAAAAGGTGAGGAATTAGCCACAGTAACCTTGGAAACAGTGGTGCCAGCTCTCTTCAGGTCATTGACCAGCTCCTCCTGTGTAGTTCTGGGCTAAGACGTCATGGTTTAAAGTCATGCATGGCAAGGAAGGTTCCCCTGCTTAAATCAGCTCACGTCCAGGCCCGTCTTAAGTTTGCCCATGACCATTTGGATGATCCAGAGGAGTCATGGGAGAAAGTGCTGTGGTTAGATGAGACCAAAATATAACTTTTTGGTCTTAATTCCACTTGCCGTCTTTGGAGGACGAAGAATGATGAGTACCATCCCAAAACACCATCCCTACTGTGAAG
>BRDA01009697.1:45320-55637 GCA_036984385.1 Crenuchus spilurus
AAATATTAGATGTTGGCACCTCCACATCATTGCATTCAGTTTTTATTCACAATTTGTTTAGTGTCCCAACTTTTTTGGAATCCGGTTTGTAGGTGGTATTTTGTTGCCTTCACTTTGGTGACCAAAGGAACTTAATTACAATCCATTCCAGTCATGCATAAAGGAAATAAAGCTTTTACTTAGGTAAGATGACTGTTTGTTTGTTATCTAACTGTTAAGGGGCAGCCATGGGGTAAGGGTCAGCCATGGCCTAGTGGTAAGGATCTGGTCTTGTGACCAGAATGTTGCTGGTTTGGTTCCCAGACAGGATATGACTGAAGTGCCCTTGAGCAAGGCACCTAACCCCCTAACTACTCCCCGGGCGCCGGTGGATAAGGGCTGCCCACTGCTTCGGGCACAAATTCTCACAGCCTAGTGTGTTCACTAGTGTGTGTGTGTGTGTGTTTCTCACTGCACGAATGGGTTAAATGCGGAGGTCAAATTCTGTTGTGTGGAAAAAATCACATTGGCTAAATTGATTGATCTTAATCTTATAATAACTTTGATTAAATTATCAATGTGATTCATTATATTGTCTCGCTAGCAGCGGCTAACAGTTACTGTGATGTTTTTGAGTGGCAAGCTGTGTAGTAATACTGATACCGTAAATTATATTGACATAAGCTCGCGTATGCAAATCTTTCATTTTTTATTGGCTGCTCCCTGCATGGGGCCAGCATTAGCGTGCCCCGCAGCTCATCATTGAAAGCATGTTGCACATGCGCAAAGTGTTTTCTACTGCTCACTTGCTTAAACGGACGCTGATGGGCCCCATACACAGTAACTAAATGAAGACTGCTGAAAGTCCTGACCTTAACAACACATAGAGGAAGATTTTAAATGTATTGAGAACTACTGACATTTTCGTAAGTCAAATGTACAACAATGTTAGAAAATATTTAAATAAAATAAATGTAAACAAAATTATTGATTGTCACACACTGCTCCACAGCGACATCTGGTGTGGCTGGGCCCCACCTTTCCCTAATGTAGAGACATCCCTGAAAAGGATAACTTTTCATTCTTTTCTGCTTCTGATTAATCCACTTCCCGTAATTCCCAAAGTGCTTAATAAAAAGACACATAAGCGTGACCTAAAAGCTTAAGTTTTTCCAAATGTTGCACCTGTTTTCTTCATCCTTTTAAAAATCAAGCAAGTGTCCATGTCTGTGTTTATTAGGTGGTGATAGTTTTTTCACTTTTACATGAACTATCATATATAATTGATTTTACCCCAAAAACACGACTCCTACATCAATGGATATTATTTTATTATGACATTGTTTCTCTTGAGCAGACTACTGCAGTTATAAATAAAGCTAAATCAGCTACAGTTCTGGTGTGGGATACTATCAGATCAGCACTTAGAGATCTGATTTTAATTCGTTAGTCAAATGACATGCGTCTAATACCCATCCTCCTCTTATCTGGTGTAACTGTTCTCTGTCTGAACTTGTCTATGGTGTCTTTCTGTTCTGTGCTAAAATGTAAACTCTGCATATTTGTAAAAATCAATAAAAAATGTATCACATAAAAGTAAATAAATAAAGCAAGTGTAAAAAAAAAAAGACCTAAACAGTCAAGAACAGTCACAGGGGTAACGAAACTAGTTGTTTAATTGCTGAACAGTGAAACATACCTTAAATAAATTAATTCAATTAAAGGCTTTTTCCTATTTTAAAAACCCTAAAAGACAAAAATGCATTTGCATTTCTAAATTGGAAAAACATTTTTAATACAGTACCGGTCAAAAGTTTGGACACACCTTGAATACTGATGTCATGCAGACTATGAAGGAACACATAAGGAATCATGTAATAAACTTAAAAGTGTTAAACAAACCGTAACATGTTTTAGATTTTAGATTCTTCAAAGTAGACACACAACTGATGTCTCAAACACATTAAGAGGCAAGAAATGCAAGTCATGAACTCTTGACGAGGCACAGCTGTTAACTGAAAGCCATTCCAGGTGACTACCTCATAAAGCTGACTGAGAAAATGCCAAGAAAGCTGGCATCTAAGCAAGAGGTGCCTACTTTGAAGAATGTAAAATATAAAACATATTCTGGTTTGTTTTACACTTGTTTGTTTACTAAATAATTTCATATGTATTTCTTCATAGTTTGGATGACTTTAGTATCAATCTACAATGCAGAACATTGTAGTAAATAAGTTTGGTGATGATGGTAATGTCTCTTGCCAAAGAGAGCAGAGTGTTAAAGCTCTTCTTCAGAAATGCATAAAAACTCCTGAAGTCCTGATCTCACTGTGATTGAAAATGTAAAATTTAGTCCATCCTGCACGTGAACTAGTTTGATGTTGATTATTGTTTTTCATGCCACAAAGAATTCAGGGTCTCATGCAAGACTGAGGAGGAGCAATAAATAAATACATAAATAATAAATTTAATTAAATTATTCCATATTAAGTCTCCTGCACCTTTTCAAAAGGCAGTTTTGGTCCCCTGCAGTTTTTTTACTGTTCAAATACAATGTTACGTTTTACTAAATGGAGACAAGTCAAGCACTAGGACCCAGCAGAAAACTGCCACTCAAGCTGAAGCTTTCCTTTAGATCGCCCACAAGCTCATTGATTGGCTCTGCCATTTCTTGCTAACTTGTGATTGGCCATCCCTGCTGTCTCTCCAACTAGTTGTAAACAGCATCTTAGTTGTCCAGGAGTCCAGGTCCACCTCCAACTGTAAGTGGACTTGTTGGGTTTTGGATTAATTGATTATGTTGAAATATAATCGTTAACCTTTCTGCACTCTATTATGAATACTATTTACTATTATTATTTATACTAGTTAATAATAAGAATTATGAATTAAATATAACTAATATTTTATTGATTATTTATTACGATTTATTAATAATTAATAATCATTGAATTTATGTCCCCCCCACACACATTAGCTTAACTCACCATACCATGCTTCTTCTTATCTCTAGGTCAGTCCTTTTGATTTCCTGACTTTGTTTCCCCCACAGCTGTATGTGTCTTCAGAGAGTCGCTTCAACACGCTGGCCGAACTGGTGCATCACCATTCCACTGTGGCAGACGGTCTCATCACAACACTACACTACCCAGCACCCAAACGCAACAAACCCACCATCTACGGGGTCTCGCCCAACTATGACAAGTGGGAGATGGAGCGCACAGACATTACTATGAAACACAAGCTGGGCGGAGGCCAGTATGGCGAGGTGTATGAAGGAGTCTGGAAGAAATACAATCTCACTGTTGCTGTGAAAACACTAAAAGTTAGTAAAACCTGTATTGTTTCTGAAAGGGATAAACACAGTGCACCTTATTACCCAAGACATTGTTGGTTCACATTTGTATAAGAGCACAAAAGGTGTTTAAAAGCTTGACCTTCTTGTTTAATCTATTTTGTAGGAGGACACAATGGAGGTAGAAGAGTTCCTAAAGGAGGCTGCGGTCATGAAAGAGATCAAACACCCCAATCTGGTCCAGCTGTTAGGTGAGTCCAGTCCTGGGAAGAATAAGGTGTTGCTGAATAAGGTGAATCAGAATGAGTTCATTTAACTTTAAGTGTTTTCCCCTGCTATTTGGTTTGTTTTCACACAGACGCAAACCTAAACGCACTGAAATGCCCCCAACAAACCACGAGGGCAAATGGTCTCCTCTGATTGGTCAGAGCTGTCTGGTGCGGGAGCTAGAAAGTAAACACTAGAGCAGCATTAAGAGCTTTAAAACTGTTCACCTGTCTCGCAGCTGCCATGCAGCACTCACCTGTCCCGAGCCAAGCCTCCAATCCGCCGTTTAACTGTCTTGAGAGCCCTCGTGTATCTGCTGTCTTGCATGGCTAAAAGTTTTTCAGATTTATTTTAACCAAAGGGGTCGATTTTCCTAATCATTAAAAATTTGAAGGGGGGGGGGCGCTATTGAGCACGCTATGGAGTAAGATGTGTTATGTGGGAGCTGTCACTGGGTTTTTGTTTTATTTTTTCTTTAAAAAGACCTGTAGATTCTAAAACTTTAGAAGTCTGCTAAAAGTACTGTTTCAGTACAAGTCCAACCCCTGCGCGAGCATGTGGGGTCGAACTTGCGCAAGTACAAGTACACCGGATCATCAAGCACAGGGCCTAACACCGCCTCGGCCTTGGGTCCTACCCGTAGCCCAAGCCGATGTACTTTACCCCCGCCGAGCACTCCAGTGATGGCCACCACAGCTCTCAAGTCTGAGATACTCTCTGAGCTAAAAGCAGAAATTTCTGCTTAAATCGGAACTGAAAAATGTGCTAGCGGAGGACTTTGACTCTCTTAAGTTAAAATTACAGTAGGTAAAAGCGGAGATCACGAGGAACATGTCGACAGTCCACTCAGAGGTGGATCAACTAAAGGCTAAAGATGTGGAGGGCGGCTTGTCAACATGGTCGGACGAGGTATCAGCCCTACAAACTACAGTGGCAGATTTAAAGGCAGAAGTGGTGGAGCTACAGGAGAAATTAATGGATATGGAAGGGAGAATGAGGCGGAACAATGTTAGGATTCTGGGGGTGCCTGAAACGAGCGGCTCCTGCTCTACTTCAGCGGTCTCTAAGCTGCTGTGTGAAGTGCTTCAGTTGGATAAAGAGGTGCTTGTGGACCACTCGCATAGGAGCTCAGCTCCTATAGGAACTGAAGGGAGACCGCGCGCCATTATAGCCAAGCTTCACTATTACCAGGACTGCGTTCAGGTACTGGCCCGTGCTCGCAACAGCTCCCTGCTTCGGTTGAATGGAAAGACAAGCATGATTTTTTTGGATTACACCGCTAGGGTCGCCAAAGCTCGAGCTGCATTTACAGAGGTCCGGAAGCTATTGCGCAACCGCCAAGGGGTTAGATATGGCATTCTGTTTCCAGCCAGATTCCGCATTTCATATAAAAGGGAGGAGAAAGAATTCACGGATGCGGACAAAGCGATGGCGTTTGCAAGGAAACATGTGATCCTGACTGTAGAGGCCGAGGGGTAAGAAGTGCAACCTGGTTCGTTTCCGGTATGATTCCTCAATGCTGCAGAATGGACTGTTCGCAACTTAGCAGGTGAACTTCTTCTCTGAAGTTCTACTCTTACTAATTCTCCATTTATATATTCAGATACAGTATCTCGATCTATCACATAATGCCGCATATGTGAAAGTGCTTTATTTGTTTTCATGGCGGGAGTTGTGTATCTCTTTTGAGCTTGACTACTCAAGATATTGTTTTTGTTTATTTTCCTTTGACCCAACCTTTTTCATTTTTGCCTCACACATGTTTATGAACGATGTTATTTAGCTCTGCATATGTCCATATGGCAGGTTATGTTCGTGGTCGATTTTGCGCAACTCAGCTTTTTTTTTTATTTTTTATTTTTTTTTAAGTACCCGGTGGGAGCCCAAGTAGCTGCTCTTTTAAGCTCCCTTATAACACTAAATGTGTAGTTTGTCTGTGGGGGGTGCCTATGCTTGCATGGGCTTTATGGGTGAGGGGGGATGGGACACATCTCATTGTCAAAGTGCCCTTGCCAGGTTTTTCTTCTATAGTGCACTTATTGCAGGTTTTTTTCTTTAAATTTGTCTTATCATCCTTTTTTTCCTTTTTATTATTTGTTATCATGCTGGAGGTTGTCAAGTGAATTATTATTCATCAATGGCTAACCTAAACACTTTCAAAGGGACAGATGACTGCTCTGTTAGTCTTGTTAACTGGAAAGTCAAATCAATGAATCACCCAATAAAGCGGGGTAAGATTCTTATGCATTTAAAGAAGCTTAATACAGATATAGCATTCTTACAAGAGACACATTTAAGGACAGCAGATCACTTCCGGTTGAAGGGGGGCTGGATAGGGTACACATTTCATTCAAAATCTAGGGGAGTGGCCATACTGATTAATAAAAATATATCATTCACAGTGTCAAGTGTGCAAACCAACCCATCTGGGAGATATGTCATTGTTGTGGGGCAGTTGTATACTATGCCAGTAGTCTTGGCTAATATTTACACACCTAATTGGGATAATCCTAAATTTTTTACAGATTTGTTCACTTGCATACCTAGATTATCAACCCACTATCTCATCCTTGTGGGGGACATGAATTGTGTTCTATCCCCAGTATTGGATCGCAGCTCACCTAAACCAATAACTAACCAGATCAGCACACTGCATCCACTCCTTTCTGAAATCTTATGATGTTGCAGATGTTTGGCGGTTTCACAATCCTACTTCTAGGGGTTACTCTTTCTATTCTCCAGTTCATCACACCTACTCTTGCATCAATTATTTCTTTACAGATAAAAGACTCTTACCATTTATTGCCAAGTGTGACTATGAAGCTATAGTTATCTCTGACCATGCGCCCTTATGTATGAAAATGTATATCCCCAATAAACAATCCAACTACCGCCCTTGGAGACTCAACCCTCTGCTTCTGTCAGAGGCTGCATTCATTGATTTTATTACTTCAGAGATCAAATTCTTTCTCACAGTAAACCAAACTCCTGGAATATCATCCCTAACGGTGTGGGAGACTTTAAAAGCTTATCTGAGGGGTCAAGTTATTTCATATTGCGCAAAACAGAAAAAAATAGAAACCAAGCCTTAATAAATTGGCTGAGGATATGTTGGAGATAGATAGACTAAATAGTTTTTCACCCTCTGCAGCACTAAGGAATGAATGCATGCTATTACAAACCAAATTTGATCTACTTTCAACACGACAGATTGAATATCTCTTACTTAAGTCGCGACAAAAAACTTACGAACATGGGGACAAAGCTGGCCGGCTACTTGCTAACCAGTTGCGACAAAGAACAGTGGGTCAGACTATTCCAGCCATCCATGATGAGGCTGGAACTCTAAATTCGGATAGCATTGCAATAAATTCATGCTTTAAAAATTTTTATCAATCAGTTTATCAATTTTTATCCATTTAGGCTGGGTCCTAAATTTATATCTTGGGTTAAAATTTTGTACAATCTTGCATTAGCTGCTGTATGCACCAATAGTAATCTATCTGCCTATTTTGAACTCAGTCGTGGTACAAGGCCGGGGTGTCCTCTTTCCCCATTGCTTTTTGCAATTGCAATGGAGCCCCTAGCGATTGCTATAAGACAAAATGTTTATCAAATGTGCAGGGCTGGAGCATAAGGTGTCCTTATATGCGGATGATATGCTGCTATTCATAACAGAACCCTTGAACGTTGGTCCCCCCTACATCTCGCCCTGATGGGCCATATAAACACAGTGAAGATGACTATTCTGCCTAAATTTTTATATGTATTTCAGTCTCTGCCAGTTTTCTTAACAAAGTAATTTTTTCACAAACTAAATAATCTAATATTGCCTTTCATATGGAATAATAATTCGCCCCGAATAAAGAGAAACATATTACAGAAAAGTCAGCATTCAGGATGACTGGCTCTTCCAAATTTCATGTTTTATTACTGGGCAGCAAATATAAGAGCATTGCTGTACTGGATGGACACTTTTAGAGGGGTCATCACTAGGTGTGTAACAGATCACAAATCTCACGGATCGGCTCATTTCACGGTTTTTGAGTCACGGATTGGATCATTTTTCGGATCAGCATAAAAAAGAAAGACAAATTTAACTTTGTTTTTCATTTATTAATACTTAAAGAACATTAAGAAAACTAAAAGCATGACACTTTTGCCCATGTCTTAAATGAAAACAACATCCAAGATGTTTAATGTTTAGATAAAATAATCAAAATAAAAGTCAATACTCATTTGTTAAATTAAAGTGCAATATGAGGCTTGATAACCTTCTGACTTTGAAAAATAGTACATGGAAAAAATAGACTATGTCCACATCATCAAAAAAGGTACAAAATAAATACAGCAGACATGAGCTTATGACTTAAGGTTATTTTTCAAAAAGATGAGAACATCAACATTGTCTGGGGGAAGGACAGACCTGGGTGATGCCGCTTTAAATGTGTGGCCAGGCTCGACGTATTGCCGTGGTCATATGGCTTCCTCATGCCACAGTGCCTATATACGGTAACAGTTTTGTCCACCACCCTTTTTCCAACATCAGTATATGTTACAGGGGGAAAAATGCTCCCAAACGTGTGATTTAAATGATCTGAGAGGCTTTTCAAGTTCTCCTCCTCTAGCAGCCATGATGACTGTTTAGATCATGCTGCCATCATGTGACACACGGCGGCGTTGTTTTTATATTTAAATTGCATATACGCATCGAGATTTAGATCACTTTAACTAAGTGAAAGTGTAAAAGTGTTAAAATTATCACTTTAACTATGTAATAATGACAAACTGCATTCCACACGGTCATAGTTAAACTTTTGACAACTGATCCGCGGTTCATGCGTGTACCGATCCGTGAGGTGTGATCCGTACGGATCACGGATAATCAGAGATCCGTTACATCACTGGTCATCACTTAGATCTACTTCCTTAGCAGCATTGCTATGCTCTGATTTGCCATTTGCAAAATCCATCAGCCACTTTAGTCTCAAGCCAATTGTCATGGATTCGGTAAAAATTTGGAACCAGTTTAAAAGGTCATTCTCTTTAAAAGAAATTCCGCTTGCAGCTCCAATTGAGAAAAATCATAGGTTTCCTCCATCGACGGTGGATGAGGCTTTTGTTATTTGTTTTTGGACTAGAAGAAATATACATTCATTGTCTGACCTTTATGTTGATGATAATTTCACCACCTTCGAACAGCTAGTACAGAAATTTGAACTGCCACGTTCACACTTTTTTAGGTATCTGCAGCTTCAGAATTTTGTCTCTTCTAGTTCTGCTTTCCAGCGCGCCCCCCTGATTCGCTGTTGGTCATGATCTTTAAATGTAAAGATATACATAGGCGAAGTATCAGCATTATTTATGAATCGTTGAACTCATATAATCTCAGTCCATTGGTAACAGTTAGGAACAAGTGGGAAATGGATCTGGGTGAAACAACAGAAGAAGTTCTGTGGCAAAGAATATTACACAGGATTTTTTCCTCTTCTATTTGTGCAAAACATATGGTCATCCAGTTTAAGATTGTGCATCGTTTGTATTGGTTTAAGGTTAGACTAAGATCAGTCCGGACCTGGACCCCACATGTGATTGATGTGGGATGGCCCCAGCCACTTTTTGGAGCGCTATTTTTAAAACCTACTCAGAGGTCTGTAATAAACTATTGCTACCTTGTCGACTCATTGCACTGTTTGGTGTAGTACTAGAGGATACATACGTGGATAGACTGGAGGGACAGGTGCTTGCTCCTTGCCAGGAGATTGATTCTTACCAAATGGAAAGATAGAAATTTACCAGCACACAGCCATTGGATAAGGGAAGTTCTATATAATCTCATAATTGAAAAGGTCAAGTATATTTTACAAGGGTCTGCTGGGAGATTTTACAGCATATGGCAATCCTTTATAACCTTTACAAAAAATATTGAAGTAAGCCAATCAGCATAACAACTTTACCCTTTTTATCTCTATTTGTATTACTTCGTATGTTATGTGTTATGTTTGTAATATGCGCACATAGGCCTGTATATATATATTCAGTAGTGTTGTTATTATATCTGTATGTATATAAGCCACATATATTGCATATATATTTCTATTATTCTGCTTTTTATAATTGATATTATAACTATGTATATAAATCACACATCACATGTACATTCTTATTTATCTGCTTTTTATTTTTTTATTTTTTCTTGAAATTTGGTTTGTACCATGCGGATGCTTGTGATATCTTGGGGGGGGGGGGTGTTGTTGGATGTGTTCAGTTTTCTATCTTGTATCACCTTGATCAAAAAGTGGGGGATGCCCAATAAAATGCATAATGCCAGGTTCACACTACATGAGTTTTTGAGTCATTGGTCGTGCCTATGTGCGGCCAGTACAGCTGGCACACAGGCTATGAGAGGGCGGTACAGCCCAGCAGTGTGGTCCTTTTCTCTGCCGTTCTATTTTTTGACACATTCTTTGTGATGCAATTATGGAAATTGATGACAACGCACGTGTCCAGCACCCTCAACCAATCAAATCCTTCACATTCTTACAAAATATGTCCAATGTCCTTATACAACATGCTGTTAACCACAAACATCGACCATGTGACCCGATGGTCACAGATTTTTAAGAAATTTACCCTTCGACAAGATGTTATTGATTATTTAGTACAAAATGTTTCTCAAACCTAGAATAAAATGCGGTGAATCAAGATTTATTTATGCATGATTTTTTTTCAATTTTTTTTACACACACACATACAAATAACAAGCCCTAAAAGTG
>BRDA01009697.1:55647-67132 GCA_036984385.1 Crenuchus spilurus
TGGATGTGTTCAGTTTTCTATGTTGTATCACGTTAAATTCAATAAAAAGACCTTGATCAAAAAGTGGGGGATGCCCAATAAAATGCATAATGCCAGGTTCACACTACATGAGTTTTTGAGTCATTGGTCGTTGTGCCTATGTGCGGCCAGTACAGCTGGCACACAGGCTATGAGAGGGCGGTACAGCCCAGCAGTGTGGTCCTTTTCTCTGCCGTTCTATTTTTCGACACATTCTTTGTGATGCAATTATGGAAATTGATGACAACGCACGTGTCCAGCACCCTCAACCAATCAAATCCTTCACATTCTTACAGAAATATGTCCAATGTCCTTATACAACATGCTGTTAACCACAAACATCGACCATGTGACCCGATAGTCACAGATTTTTAAGAAATTTACCCTTCGACAAGATATGTTATTGATTATTTAGTACAAAATGTTTCTCAAACCTAGAATAAAATGCGGTGAATCAAGATTTATTTATGCATGATTTTTTTTCAATTTTTTTTACACACACACATACAAATAACAAGCCCTAAAAGTGTTTTTTACTATCAAAATTGCTACATCCCACGAGATTCCTGGCCCCCAGCTATTTTTTTCAGAATTTAAAAAATGTCCAACTTTTATCCATGCACTAGGAACCGACACGTGACAGCAGCAACAGTACAGTTTTAGTGCTAATTTGTGGAGTTACACCATAGTCGGGTCAGATCACCTCCTGTTGCGGGTCTCGGTACGATTCGTTTAATCCGCACTCGAGTGCAATTACTGTTTTCAAGAAATGTTTATTTCTTATTTTAGGTGTGTGCACACGAGAGCCTCCATTTTATATCATCACAGAATTCATGACTCATGGAAACCTATTGGACTATCTGCGTGAGTGTAATCGTGAGGAGGTGAACGCTGTGGTGCTGCTCCACATGGCTACTCAGATCTCCTCTGCTATGGAGTACTTGGAGAAGAAGAACTTCATCCACAGGTAGAGCAAAGGACAAATTTGAGATTCAATTCTCAGGACATCCTGGTCTCAAATGAACTGGTCATTTTGTATTTCTCATTCAGAGACTTGGCTGCCCGTAACTGCTTAGTTGGGGAGAACCACTTGGTGAAGGTGGCAGATTTTGGCTTGAGTCGTCTAATGACTGGGGACACATACACAGCCCATGCTGGTGCCAAATTTCCCATCAAATGGACTGCTCCTGAAAGCCTGGCATACAATAAATTCTCCATCAAGTCAGATGTGTGGGGTGAGTGTCCGTTTTCTAAAATAAATCAAACCAGACCATGTCTGAACTTTTCTCTTATTGTGATTTGTTACAACTTTTCTCCTTTGTGGTCTAATGCTTCTCACCCTGAATATCTCTGGTTCTGTGCAACAGTTTAATGTGGGTGTGCCATAGTGGTGCTAATCTCTAGGCACCTCACGATTCGATTCAGAAGGCTGCGATGCAATTATAAAACTATTATTAATGGACTGTGATGCATCTTTTTTATATAAAGGATTTCTGTGGCAGCAAACTAGTAGATAATAGAGACTTCAGCTTATTCCGAGTCATCTGACTAACAACCCTTGTAGAGGGGGTCGCTGTGCCTGCAAAATATCTATGAGATGTTCTCGGCTCCAAAGTGCGCAACAGCACAAAAGTCCTGGTTCTCTGTGACTGAATATAGACGCAAATCATAGTTTGCTGCAATAGTTTGTAATTTGCTCTTTCTGAGTTGGGTGGAAGCTTTGGCATCGCTTGCTCGATGGTCCTCTGGTTTGCAGGAACTACAGCTGTTTTTCTTTCTCCTACGGGTGTAAACGTATAATATGGTTTCTCATATTTGTTGTGCGCGAGAGAGACGGAGAGAGGGAGCGCGCGAGAGAGACAGAGAGTTTACTTGAACTTTAGTTTAGTTTACTTGTATACAGTGTAGCTCTTGTCCAGCTGCTTCCAAACATTAGCTTTTAATGCAGTTCTGTATCTTAGGTTGCGTGATTAACATTTAGAAAATGCATTTTTGAATTTTTTCGATTCAGAATCGTCAGCGTCTAAATCGCGATGCATGAATGAAATCCATTTTTCTAACCTCACACCTAATGTGCTATACAAATAAAATATTATTATTCACTTCTCTAAACAACTGTAACTGAAACTGTTGTATCTTTATTGCCATGTCTGTCCAGCTTTTGGAGTTCTGCTTTGGGAGATTGCCACCTATGGAATGTCTCCATACCCCGGGATTGATTTATCCCAAGTGTATGAACTTCTAGAGAAAGACTACCGCATGGACAGACCTGAGGGATGCCCAGAGAAGGTCTATGAACTTATGAGAGCCTGTGAGTAACACTAGAAGTGGACACTTTTATGTTGCAATATATCACTTACAATGCAACTGTACTGCTTTTCTGTTAAAATGATCTTGTTTTTGACCACCAGGTTGGAAGTGGAACCCAGCAGAGAGGCCATCCTTTGCAGAGACCCATCAAGCTTTTGAAACAATGTTTCAGGAATCCAGCATATCTGATGGTACACGTGAACCTTACTACAAATGTAATGACTCACGTTCACTTTTCTCAGTGTAGCTGATGACTCGTTTACTTTTGGCAGAGGTGGAGAAAGAACTGGGGAAGAAAGGTAAGAAGTTGACACTTGGATCCCTACAACAGGCTCCAGAGTTGCCCACCAAAACCAGGACGCTGCGTAGAAACATGGAAAAAGATGGAGACAGCCCTGGTGAGTTCACCATCAGCATTATACACTGCTGTAACAAAATTCTAGAAAAGGCAAACCTGTTTGCTTATATGACTTACATCTGTGGTTATATTGTTTGGATGTGTATTATTACCAGATGCTGCTGAGGCAGAGGTGGCCATATCTCCAATGCTTCCTCGAAAAGAAAGGCCTTTGGTGGACAGCAACCTAAATGAGGATGATAGGCTGTTGCCCAAGGACAAGTCTAAAAGCAGCCTCAACCCCTTCAGCTTGATTAAAAAGAAGAAGAAAACTGCCCCCGCTCCTCCAAAACGTAGCAGCTCCTTTAGAGAGGACGGGCATCTGGATCGCAGAGGTCTGGGACTAGACTCTAGAGATGATTTCAACAATGGTGCCTCAATTACTGATGCCACCCAAGGCATTGATTCTTTAAAGTTCCTCTGTGCCAATAATAATGGAGCAGGAGGTGTCACCAACGGAGCTCCCACATATCCTGGACAGATTTTCTCTTCGCAACCCCGCAAAAAGGTCACGCCAACAACTCTTGGTGTTGGTGGGAAGACAGCAACAACACCCCCAGGTGAGGAAGATTTTATGTCATCCAACTCTAAGCGCTTTCTGAGATCTTCATCAGCCTCCAGCATGCCCCCAGGGTCTGATCGTACAGAATGGAAATCAGTCACACTTCCACGTGACCTGCAGCCTCGCCATTTTGACTCTCACACCTTGGGAAGTAAGCCCGCCTTGCCGCGGAAGAGGGCAAATGACCTTAAACCAGAAAGCACTCCACGTGGTGGAACGCTCACGCCCCCTCCACGCTTTCCCAAAAAGATGGAAGATGTTTCAGATGATGTTTTCAGAGATGCTGAGTCTAGTCCAGGGTCAAGCCCCCAAACTTTGACCCCCAAGCTGGGTCATCGTTCACAAGCGCAGAGTGACAACTCCAAAACAAGTGCCCTACAGATAGATTCACTCAAGTCCAGTGTATTTCCTGGCCTTGGGGCAGTCGGCGATGAGTGCCGACTACGCAGAAACAAACAACCTCTAGACCTCTCTACTCCGAAGGAGAGGGACAGGGGGAAGTTTCAAAAACCCAAACCTGCTCCTCCACCGCCGCCACCTTCAAGCCTGAAATCTGGAAAAATTTCAAGGAGCCCCACTCAAGACCTGTCTTCTGACACTAAAGGCAAAGGCATTCCAGACATGAGCCCCACAGGCTCTGGTTTGTCTGAACAAGGTCGGCTCCTTCCATCTCTGGAGGGCACAAAAAAACTGAATGCCTCAAAAGGACAGCCATCAAGGACCTCTTCAACTTCCCCAACCAGTTCGCCACTGGGAGCAGGGTCAGGTTCTCCTGTTTGTGAACAGGCCCTGGTTACGGCTTTCATCCCCACGCGCCGGTCCTTGCGGAAAACTCGCCAACCGACAGAGCGCATCTCTAACTCTGCCATCACCCGAGAGATGGTCCTGGAAAGCACAGAGCTACTGCGTGCCGCAATCAGCAGGAATTCCGAGCAAACAGGCAGTCACAGTGCGGTCCTGGAAGCTGGCAAGAATCTGTCCAAGTTTTGTGTGAGCTATGTGGAGTCCATACAGCAGATGAGGAACAAGTTTGCGTTCCGTGAGGCCATCAACAAGTTGGAGAGCAGCCTCAGGGAGCTGCAAATCTGCCCAACAGCCACTGGGGGTGCCAACACACCACAGGACTTCACCAAGCTCCTCTCCTCTGTCAAGGAGATCAGTGACATTGTTCAAAGGTAGCGGAAGTGCCTGAATCACTTTTGCCTTTTTTGGGGTAACCATCAAAATACTGGATCTTGATGAACCAGATCTAAAGACTTTTTAATGACTGTGACATATTATATACTTTATATATAAACTGAATTCACCTCTTGTTTTCACAAAATACTGGAGGACCCACAAAGTGTCTTGTTACTGTGCACAAATTCTAAGGAAACCTGTTTTTGTCCTCAAGGAATCTTGAAATATGAATGCAACTCAGTTTGGCCTTCTTGTAAAGGTTCAAGCCCAAGTCTTAGAAAATTTGGATCCTTAATTCCTTTTACTTTCTTTCCTGTCTTATTTTTTTCCTTTAATGTGCCTTCTCTCACATTGCCAGTGACAGTATCAGAACATGAAACCTCATATTTCATATCTTATGGGTCCCATGCCTTAGGTGTCGAGATAAATGTGTAGGGTTCATTACAGATGCTTTTTAATTACACAACAAACACGGTATTGACAACATAATGGCTGAATCCTGTAACTGTCCTCAAGACCTTTGCCCCCCATCTAAGCTTCATTTGTTTCTTCTTCTTTTGTTGGGCTTTGATGTGAATGGCCCCGTGATGTGAGGTATGGTTGTTGATATTATGGTTTAAGTATTGCGGAATTGTAACACTGTGCCATGAAGACTCTACATCTTTTCACTGTGCCACTAGCCTTTTGAACAAGTGTGCCTTAAATGCTATAGCCTGAATCACATGACTGCCTCGCCAGGAATTAGCAACACTTGCCTTTGTATAAAAAAAAGACTGACTTAATATAATTATGCATATATTTACATGAATGGACATGGATGTTTGGTTCATAACACTACTGTCTCCAGGAGCTGGAGAAGGACTAGTAGAAAGACCAGCAAAAAAAGAAACTATATATCTGAATGTTTTATTTTATATAAGAATTCCAACCACCACTCATGATGTCATTGCATAATGCTCTGCACACCACTCTCAAAACTGCCAAAAAGGATTAGAATCACTTTAACCTTCAAGGGTGTTCCTTGAGGTCCGAGTCTCATGGTTCAATACTACCATCGCTCGTCTTATAAAAGTAATTGTTAATAGTAAGGACTGATGTATTGAGCTCTAAGAAATTATCTGCTTAACAAACCAATGAATCTTCACTGCTAAGTCAGAAAGATGTACTAAACATTGTTTAACTTGTATTGTTGAAATAATGCAGTTGTTTTTACAGTATTAGTGTTAGCGTTTTCAACACTTCGCCCTCTGACTGCGATGCTTGAGGATAAAGCCAACCACAAGCTGCCTTTTTTCAACGTGGTACTGCCAATGTTGATTTTCTGTTTTGTCAAAGATCATGCCACTACTCTTTTCTCTTTTTGTATGCGAGCATCAGTTTTGTACACTAATTTGCTCGCCTTTGTAAATACACATTTCCTATTCGTCTTTTCTCCTTCCTGTAACCATGGTGCAATTTGTTGCGTACAATACAAAGCAGTTTTGCTACTTGAAAGATGATTTTGTTTATGGGTCATATGTACTGCAGGAAATATCACTGTTCAGGTTTACTTATAAAGAAGTGCAGTATTGTTGGCTGCGGTTTTCCTAACAAGTGATCTGACTGAATCTTGCACAAATTATACAATGGGAAGACTTTTGCAATACTCTATTGAGACCAAATATATATATATTTTTTAAAGCTGATGCTCTGAAAAGCATGGCCCCATCTCAAGTTTCTTAAATATGACACTGCTTAACCCTTTGGAGCTCTCGGCATAAACATAAAATTAAACTGCAAATGTTTATTCAGTTCTCAAAAGTCTTGGCTAGAAATGTTTAGAGTATTTTTTTCCACAATATCAGCACATCTTAAAATAGTTTTTTGGCAAGTAAGTTTAGAGCAAATGTAATCAAAATATAGATTTGACACTTACTGTTTTGACACTGTTGTTGCGAAGTTTGTGCTGAACAAAAGCATGTCTAAAACTTTGGAAAAAACATTTTAGATGGGTGTCATTTCTAAAAAAAAGTCCTGGCATGTCAGACTACATCAGTGTCTGAAATACCCTCAGACTCCACAGGCAGATCCAACAATTTCTGGCTAGAACGTTTTATTAACATTATTAAAATCAAACTGTCAACATTTTAAAATCATGTACACGCAAGAACGCATTTTAAATGTTAGCACAGCTCCTTCAAAATGTATACATATGTATAAATTTA
This sequence comes from Crenuchus spilurus, assembly GCA_036984385.1. Classification (NCBI taxonomy): domain Eukaryota; kingdom Metazoa; phylum Chordata; class Actinopteri; order Characiformes; family Crenuchidae; genus Crenuchus; species Crenuchus spilurus. Next base: position 62,318 of record BRDA01009697.1, read on the forward strand.
TACATATGTTTAACTTATGTGAACACACAAAAGTGGTCATTCAGACAGTGAAGAGATGGACAGAGCACAAGGACTCCACCCTAAAACAAATTCTCAATCTCTCCAACTACCAGACAGCACAACCTTCTCTTTACAGAAGAACTTTGGGTGTAGATGTTTAGCCACATAAACCACATTTCAATCAGGATGCAATCCAAGTGCTGCACCGATTCCTGCTTTGCTACTACTTTTAACCAGAGAACAGGTGCATAGTAGAGTTTCAACAGAACACCCAGTGAGCAGAGAGAGAGAGAGAGTCTGTCCACACATTTAATAGAAAATGTTAAAGAATTTCTTAGGCAAGTGTTACCAGTGATTCATTACAGCTGTACAATGGAGTCAGTGCTGCCATCTCATCCCCTTCCCCACATTGCATTATCACCGAACAGATATTTAGCCATATATACAGCTGCTGAGTATTTCATATGGTACATGGATAAAATGGTATCAAATCCCCATCCTAACACTGCAGTGGAAGCTGGGATTTGCGCTTTGCAGTGGAACTATACAAGCCTATGACAGCAGCCAGTCAAATTTACAGCCAAAATGTGCAAGACAAGCATGTCCGTCACACAGCACTCAAGAGAATGTTTTCCTGTCACACTCGTCTCCAAAATAAAAAAAAAACAATGTAGAAATATTGTAATGTTGTATTTTGACAAAGAAATCCAGTCCGCAGTCCGTAGAGCAACAACATAAGCTTAACGAGATGGTAATAATATTAACATTAATTATAAGGCAACAAAAATATGCTGGTAGAGACAAAGTTTGATATGGTTGAGGAGGAAATGGGTACATAAAGGTGGAGGAGGGTGGAGCAATGAAACAAAACAACAAAAAAAATGGGCTGAGGGGAAGTGCCATTCCATAAAGTGTCAAGTGAGAAGACCAGTTCCCCCCCCCACAACAATCCTCAATAATTGGCTAATAGTGAGCGTGCACTACCCCCATCCATCCAAATACAGGTTTACCCTCATGGGGATCCAATCCCAAGCCTTTCCCATCATATCCTTTCTGTGGAGACGCTGTATTCTGATTTTGAGGTGGTCGTTTTTCTGAAAATTCAGTGTTATCAGCATTAGTAGGCATTGTTCTGACATTTGACTGTTTTCAGAGTTCCAGGCCCATAAGGGCTATTGCAAAGGTGGACAACAAGTCAGCAGTCTCATCCTCTAGACCAGCCCACACTGCTTACACCTGGTTTGTCAAATGCCTTAAATAATCACAACTATTGCGTTTTTCCTGTGGCTGCGTCATGAAATGACATCTCTCAGAGCCGAGGACCAAACATACCTACCGAGTTCAGTTGAATCTTGTTTCATTTTCTTAAATATAAAATTAATCACAAACTAAACCATGCAGGGAGCGGCAGGAGAGACGTCAATGTAGCTCTACTTTTTATGAAGCTCTGGGTTCAGAATCTCATGGAGAAAACTGATGTGTTATTGAGCTATAAAGTGAATGAATAAAAAAAAAAACCTGCTTGGTTCTCTCAGCTGTCTCTTAGTCGGTAACCTCAGTTTTCTCTTTAACAGGTCTGTACCATGTGATGTATCTTTAGTGAGCAGTGACTGGTATAGTCATTGCTTGACAGGGGAAGGACGAGCGATGGGGAGAAAAAAGGGAAAGACAAACAGGTGAAAGAGATGAAAGGGAAGGAGAGGATGACAATCAGCTAAGCCTGTCTGCTGTTCCCTCCCTTGTTAGCCCCCCGCTCATGCTCCTCTGTAAGTCAGGACAAGGCGGACTGGGGCCCAGATAAGATGATGGGACAGGAGGAGTGGAGGAGGAGAAGGTAAGGGGGTGGGGTAGTGCTAGGTAGGGTTGGGTGGGATAGGTATGCCGGTGGTGTTGGTCATTAGCAGCCGCATCCTTCCCTCTGAGGTTGTGGTTCACTGGTTAGCCGGCCACCCTGGGGCGCAGAGGGCTTGTGCTGGACCCCTGATTCAGCTGCGTTCAGGTCCAGACTGCCGTCCTGAATGTTTTGGTAGATCTTTTTTGCTGCCTCCAGGAAAGCATCCTCCACATTTTCACCTCTATCAGGGAGAGATCGTGAGAATGACAGGTAAGACAACCAGCAAGAATTAAGTTTTCCTACAGATCTACTCTCTTACAGGGTGTTAGTCCAGTATGAATCAAAGTCCTCCATTAGGCTGTGTTCACACTGCAGGTAAACCAGATTAGTTTCTCAGATCAGATCTGCTGATATGACTGTTCATACTGTTATTAGTAAGAGGTCAGATCTGATTTGTCTGTTACTTACTTACTTACTTAATTTGCACACGGATAAAATTTCAGAGGTGGTGGGGTGTACATCTTTGGATGACTTTAAAATGTACCACCAAAAACAAAAAAAAAAATGTAGTGTTGGAGATGCCTTAGGTAGACTTTATAATATTAGAAGACCCCAGTGGCGGGATCTAAAAATATAGATTAGAGAATAAATAAGATTTGATAAATATGCAATTATAACTTCCATCAAACATCTGTGATTACACTTAATCTGTGGTCAGATTTAAGTTTGGGTAGAGCAACCTCCTGTCAGAGTGGGCTGGGGAGTTTTTCGGGACCTGGCAACCTGAGACGCTCCATAGATTTATCACTCTAGTTATTGTCATGCTGTGAGTGCAGTTAAAGGCACTTTGAAATCCGAGACAGATTTGTACAAATCTGATTAGGATCAAATTTCAAACCACCTCCAAAATGGTGCTTAGATCAGGATGTCTGTCCAGACTACCAAAAATCAATCTGGATACAATCTAGATGGACCCGATATCAGATTTGGGCTGCTGAACACAGCCTTTTACACCTCGTTACTACACCTAGGGTTGTAGTATGATCAGATTTTAACCACACGTACATTTAATAGTCAAACACATCTGAGGTCAATCAGACTGATATCTGATCAATAAAGCATACAAATCAGCTCACAACAGTCCGTTGTGTGACAGCTGGTCAAAGCCTTGACCTTGTTGATGTTTTTCAAAATAACTTTCAAGTCATCTGAAAATGTCTGAAAAATTTAAATATTTAAAATGCATTATGGGTATATACACACACATCCTTTACATGGATAATCTCTATCGGGATATAATACTGACAATCAAAATGCATTAAACAAAGGCTCTCAGATCTGAACATTAGAACTAGGTGCAAGACTTGGTCTGGAATTAAAGTCAGCAGGATGGTAAAGTGCCTTCAGAACGTTAGGCACCACCAATATGATAATTACTGCAAACTTACGTTTTTGCACTGGCTTCTAAGAACAGCAGACCTGTAGAACAAAGGACAGTAATCAGTAAATCTATTTACGTATAATTCTGTGTTGAATTAATGGCTGTGGCTGCAATAACGTCTCACCATTCTCCTCAGCAAACTGCTTGGCTTCTTCATACGTCACATCTCGCTGTGCTTCCAGATCTGCTTTGTTGCCTATGAGAATTATCACCTGAAGACATGAACATTAGTCACTTGAATGTACAAATGGTATAGAGGCTAAATAAGCATTATAATGGCTGTTCATAAGTTGCAGTCGACTTTGCAGTGCACATTTAACTCCGGTGAACAACTCATAATAAACAAGCAAGTTAGCATTAAGTAAGCTAATTAGGTTAGCTAACTTGTTTAATGTGAATTTACTTACTTTTGCTAATCAGACTGTTTAATAACAGTATTATTAGAAGCACGTCCTTCTACAAATCAATCATTGTCAAGTGTAGGAAAACGCACAGGACATAGGTATATCATACAAAAGTCTTTGGTGCGCTTGCAAAAACACTTCTGGAATCTCTTCTGTGTAATCCTGAAATAATCTGGTAACTATGGCTGCATATGTGAATGCAATCTGTGTTGCCATTTTCATTCCTTCTGACTTTTGGAACACTCTTCACGTATGGGTGGGACTTAGAAGGTGAGGTTAGCCTTGAATTTCCATTGGTCACTGACAGCAGCTTTGAGACCACCACATCTGCTTCACACAGCGTTTTCAAACATGTCAGAACGCGGGGTTTGTAATTCACAGCAGCTGAACTGAATTTTGCCATTAAAGTTTATACAAAGGTTATAAATTGTTAAATGGTCTGTAGATATTGCAGACACTCATGTTTCTTGAACACATCAGTGTTTTCTCTCCATCCAGTTCCCTGAAACTTTAAAAAGCTCACGTTGGTGAAGTGTGCTCAGTATTAACCGCCACGCTTAATGTAGGTATTATTTGAGCAGCGGATCATTCACAGCTCAGCTGTGACAGTAACATGGTAGAGACATGTTAGTGTGCAGAGTTTTTAAACATCTAATCTGCTGGAATGAGATTTGGCCACTAAATATCCTTACAGCAGTGTCCTGTGGTCAGATAGTGACCGCTGATAAAGGACGAGAGGAAGACTAACACAAATCTACAACAATTAGCTACCTTCAGTAATTATACATGTACATGATGGACCAAAGAGCTCGGCGAGTCAATACACTGGACAGTGAGTGTACAAAGTTTTTAAAGTTCCAGCAGCACAACACACTAAAACTCCACATGAGTGTCACTGCTGTGCAGAGCTGATAATCCAACATGTCACCATCACAGCTGAGCTGTGAATGATCCGCTGCTCAAATACTTATTTTACATATTACCATGACTGCTAATACTGAGCACACTTCACCAACGTGAGCTTTTTAAAGTTTTAGGGAACTGGATAGAGAGAAAACACTGATGTGTTCAAGAAACATGAGTGTCTGCAATATGTACAGATTATTTAGCAATTAATTATAACCTTTGTATAAACT
>BRDA01009697.1:75923-86478 GCA_036984385.1 Crenuchus spilurus
ATCGCATATTTTGATTAAAAATCGGCCGATACCGATACATAGCCGATCGATCGTTCCATCTCTAATTTGTCTTATTAGAAAATGACTTGTTAAAGACTTGTTAAAAAGTCTGGCTTCATTACTACAGCTATCCTTCCTGCTGTAATTAACCTTTCCAAAAGTGATAACAGTAATCACACCAATGTCTGTTCACTTTACTCCACTGCAGTGGACACTCCTGCAGAAACTCAAAGACTACACACACAGGACAGCTTTTCATTTCGATTCAAAGGAGTGTATTTTTGCAACTACAAAGACTTACTGACGCAGATGTACTCATAGATGTTTATCTGCTCCCTTAGAAGACAGAACACATAAAATGAACTGTAATTTCTCTTTGCCTCAGCTAAATAACACTAAAATCCTACAGCAACCAGGGATACTACTTAACACACACATTTCTACGCTCCCCCTTTCCTGATGCATCAAGCAAGCCTTTCTCTTCAGAATGCGTATGAGGAGAGGCGACTCTTCAGACTTCAATATCCACACACAGTTCTCGTTTGTTTTGTGCTTTCAATGGGCCGCTTGTGCAGCACGATGCAGGATGCGAATGATGAGCACCGCATCTGCAGTTCCGCTGCTTTATTTAAGCCTCTAGTTCTTAGAGCAAAAACAGCAGCATTTTGTAGCACACACATGCTCCAGATAAGCAATCATGCACTATTCACCACTAAGGGTGTCATCTACAGCTAAATCTACATAAATTAACAACTTAGAAAATATTCACCTTTTTGTGCCTGGCATACAAATGTCACATTATGAATTTGGATTCATGGGATGAGGTGAGAGAGGTACTTACATTTCTTCTCTGTAAACTGGTGAAGCAAACATGACTTCCCTACTCCCATGTCCCCTGAGAAGATCAGAAAGATGTTACAGTTCACAAAGAAGCATAATACCAATGAGGCATATAGCAATACAGTGCCCCTTTACCTAACTGAGGCTGAAAAATAGACCTTTGAGCCTGTGCATCATTTTGTTCTTTTCTATGAGGCTGGCATGAACATTGTAATGCCTGTGTTATAAGCAAACTGATACTACTGCATACTGAAATGACACTGCAGGAGACTACTGCTATACTTCATAAGTGCCTCAAAACGTAGACAAAGTCATTTTACAGCCACATTTCATGAGTTTGCTGGCATTTTTCTGTCAATATTTAATGCAATATGCATTAGCTTCCATGTAGTACCATTTGCATTTCACCCTTGTGTTACATACTAGTGCATTTTTGTTCATAATTTACTTCAAAAAGGTAAACTAATATTCATTACATACAACATTTCAAACTTTTTTGTTCCACTGTTGATCACTATGGCTTATAGCTCACAAAAATGTATAACAGCATAGATAACACAAAAAGGCAGGAAGTACATCACTTGTGAACTGGGTTTACCTTTTTTATGAACACAAACCTTTTCATTAACACCTGCATTTACCACAGGGTGTGAGAGGAGTGTAATGTTTCCCCAATAACAAAAACAGAGAACTCAAGTTCCCTACATGAGCATGGCTCAGTCTATAAACTGATGACATGCTTATTGATGAAAAGTGCTTGAATTATTGAGTAAGGACGCTAAGAGATGGTCATCAGAGATTAAATATGAATAGAATGCAGGTTGTCAGCACAATGCATGAAGTATAATTAATCTTCATTATAGGTGGCTCCATCTGACCCACTTATTACTCCCAGGCTCTCTCATTCTTACTTACCGATGATGATGTACTTAAAAATGTAAGAGTAGTTGTATGGTGCGGTGGCCATTGTGGCGCTGAAAAAAGAAAAGAAAGACAGAAAAAGCCAGTTAGATAATTAGACCATTTTTGTGCATCTGCATTGCTGACCGTTATTCATGACCGTTATTCATTCACGCAGTAGTTTAGTACTGAGCTGGACCCTATCTATACATGTCTTGTGATCAGAAGGTTGCCAGTTTGATTCCTGGGCAGGTCATGACCAAAGTGCCCTTGAGCAAGGCACCTAACCACCAACTGCTCCCCGGGCACCGTGGATAGGGCTGCCCACTGCATTGGGCACATGTTCTCACAACCTGGTGTGTTTACTAGTGTGTGTTTCACTTCACAGATGGGTTAAATGTGGATGTTAAATCCCGCCGTGTGAAATCACAATAAAAACTAATTCAATGTCAGTGTACCGCAATTTACAATTCACTACCGTTTTAACTTAAAGTAGGGCTTTCAACACTGAAACGACATGTACAATGTTTAAATCATATGTCCCCCTGATAAACTAAACCAATCCGAATAAGGCTTTTGACTGTAGAAGATACTTAATATTGTGGTATTCTCCCAACATTTTAGAATCTCATAAAAGCATGGATTGGGTTTAAAACATTAACAAACATCATCCTGGACAAAGGGGTTCTAAGCTGAAGAGACATACCTGGTTAAATAAATAACTATATAAACACATCAGAGGCAACAAACGGTGGCAGAGAGCTGCAGCTGTGATGACAAACTCATGTAAGGCCTTGCTGAAAACTCTCTTAGAATCACTAATCCAATTTTGTTAAACAAGAAAACTGTACAGACTGTAATAAGATGAGACAAAAGCCAGACTCCCAAAGGTTATATCATTATGTTATGCCTTAAGAGCTGTACTTCCAGCAGTGAGAGCTGTAGTCCATCAAGTTGAAAAAAAAAAACATTGGAATATGATTACATATTGTTAAGGGTTCACTGACTTTAAACTAAAAGTCAAACATATTCAGTGCACTCCACAAAGTCACACAAGCATAGAAAATATGTCAGCTGTTTGTGAATGAACATTACACATATATAGTGCATTTCTCAAACCCAAGGGCGCTTTGCAATCCTGATACACACTTAGAACTCAATCACACATATCGGCGAGAAGCGGCAGCCAATCACATACAGAGTCTCAACCTGAAGTGACCGTTCACCTGGAGGACTGCATCAACAACTAGGGAGATCACCCAGGTCACCTACCTGGGCATACACACACAGATATACACTTTCACACACTCCAGGGTCATTTAGAGCGAATTCAACTGATCTCCATGTTTTTGGACTGTGGGAGGAAACCACACAGACACAGGGAGAACATGGAAACTCTTCCTAGATGGGGACTTGAACCCAAGACCTCAAGAGCTGAGGCAAATGTGCTAACAACAAAACCACAGTGCCACCCAATATAGTACCAGCCGTAGCCTAGTGGTTAAGGATCTGGTCTGGTGACCTGAAGGTCGCCAGTTTGATCCCCGGGCAGGTCATGACTGAAGTGCCCTTGAGCAAGGCACCTAACCCCCAATTGTAAGTCGCTTTGGATAAAAGCGTCAGCTAAATGCCTCAAATGTAAATGCAAATGTACCACGTGACATCACATTCCCAAGCCCTATATCAGGGGCGTCAAACTCCAATCCTGGAGGACGGATTCCTGCACAGTTTGGTTATCTTCCTGATCAAACACACCCAATTTAACTCAGCAGGTAATTAGCAGGTTTAACTGTATTGTCAGAGCAGAGAAATCTATAAACTGTGATGGACACCCACCCTCCAGGACTGACACCGCTACCATATATCTTTCCAAAACACTCAACAATCATGTGAAAAGTTAAGATTCTTCTATTTATCATTATTAAAGTTACAATCTGACATAAATGTTAGTGTTATTATTGCAAACATGCTGTTAAAAGGCAGTCAACATATTCAGTGAAATCAAGTCAGCTTTGCATCAATATTATATATTATACTGCAATATATATTGTATGTGATACAATTTTTCAATCTTATTTTATAAATCCTGTCAATAAAAAACACAAGTTAAATGAGCTTTTACAGAGAATAATGAGTTCTCTCTTTACATGTATCACAATTCCTGTAAATACCAACATCACAGTGCTAACTTCTGTGCAAATTGAACAAAAGGAGTTAAAGGAACCATCAAAACTGAAAGCAATACTCAGATGCTTTAATGCCATCTTACACTGCAAACAGAAAAGACTCTTTAAAAAACAAAGTGACCTAAATAATATTACGATGAAAGTCAGTGAGCTGTCTGTAGAGCAAATTGTGATTGTGAACTGGACTGCACACCTACACCTTTGTGGAAAGAACTCTGTGAACCACAGAAAGTTGTTTTCCAAGAAATGAGGTTGTCAGACCAGTTCTGGAGATATCCATAAATTTTTGAAAGTTTTAAACTTGCTTTTAATACCAATCGAACCTGACAAAGCTAGCTTCTCAAGTGTTTCAAACCCTTCCAGTTCCACCAACATACTCCCTGCCCCAACCCCTGAGCCTGCTTCTCCAGCTCCCCTCACATGACCCTAAATCATGTGGCGCTTTCATTAGACTACATCTGACACATGCCTCACTTCCACAGAACAGCTTCCAAGGCCTTACAGCATCTCATCAGTGACCTGACATTGTTACAGCTGCTAGGATTGGCCAAGACTACCCATAAATCTGATCTCAGAGAAACACAACCTTATTGTAAACTGATAAAACCCTTCCCACTTCTGACTTCCTGAACAGATTTAGAGGCATCCATTAAGAAGAGGCATGTGATCAGATTGCAGCCTCAGCACTTCCCTTCTCCGAATCAGAACATGTACATATGCCTTTCATTTAACTTCTTTATTTTCTTTTTTCTTTTCTTTGGATCACATAGTAGCTGAACAATACTTTACATATATGGCCAAACCTAAAAATCCCAAACACTGTTGTGGTGGAGTTAAGCATAAGAAATAAAATAGATCTTTTTAAACAAAACATCTTCAAATTTGTTGTACTGGAGTTTAATAAAGAAAGTGATTCTTTCCATGACATACATTTCGTAAATAATATCGCACCAATTCTAAATAGATGGAGTATATGGTTTTATTCACCCATTTAATATTCACTACATAAGCAAAATGTTAGGTAAATGCACTGAACTTTACGCTAAAGTGACAAACCCACTGAAGCAGGAACTAGACAATACACTACATTAACATCAATATCTTGGTTCAACTGACTCTCTTCCCATTCACAACTTCAACAAATCAGAAGCATTAGGCTAAACAAATTTACATTAATCAAAGCCCAGCACTGAATTATTATATTGAGCCTGGGCTTTTCTCAGGCCTGTCACTGCTCAAAAAGGTGGCCAGTGTAGTAGACTTACAGCTAAATCTCTTAAGTTCATTTCTCCAGCAACACTGTCACAGGATCTCTTAATCTTGACAGTGACTAAAGAAGCTCCTGAACTGAGCTAGTTTAACAAAGGTAACACTATTGTCATACGCTGTGACATCACTTTGGCGTTTACCAATGACAAGGCCCAAACTGACATAATGTCTTAAAAGATGTTTTATTAGAAATATTAACCACGTTAATGACTTGTCTGACTCACCAGCTGACATTATTTAACATTAGCTGAATAGGAATACATTCAATCACTGATGACAACTCACATTTGGGTCCAATGTTAGCATAACATAGCTTCTGTCAACATAAATACAATTAAAAATATTAGCTAGCAAGTCAGACGAGATAAATATCGGACTACAACAACAACACAGACGAGCAAAATATATAAAATAACAGTAGTAGGGTGTAGGCTCCTTCCTGACGACACAAACTGCCCAGCTAGCTTAGCCTGCTAGAGTAGCTAAGCTAAGCGGAAAGCTTACCTGAATGAGTTAGCAGTGTAAGGCTAGCTAACGTTAGCTGAGCGGTTTTAGCCGAAATCTTGACTCCCTAAGACACACGGAGACGCCGTTTTGTGCTGTCAACAAAGCAAAGTCTGACAGTCACGACTACACACTGTTAAGCTTACCGAGGCTTGTGTTGTTGACCCTAAAGCCGTGAGCTTCCCGGAGGGATCCGCAGGTTTTCCCGGGCTGAGCACACAGAGACGCTGCCTGTCAAGATGGCCGCTCGCTCAGCACAGGGTCTCCTCTGTCGTGTAAAGCGGGCTGCTGGGACAAAGGGCAGCTCTGCACTATCACACTGTTATACATCTCACTTTACACATATTATACTATTCTACACAATCTTTTAAAATCAGATGGTTCTCCAGGGTTCTTTAGTAAAAAATGGTTATATGTACAGTATGTAAAGAAAATGGTTCTATGTATGTCTCATGCACTCTTAAGATGGTTCTTCAGTAAAGTAAAGAAAATGGCTCTATATAAAACCATGAACACTCAACACTTCTCGTGCACTCTTAAGATGGTTCTTCAAGGATTCTTTAGTAATGAAATCGTTCTATATAAAACCATGGACACTCAACTCTTTGCATAAAGGGTTCTTGGATAAATCCCAGATGAGCTAAATATATTCTATGCTCGGTTCGAGACTGATCACTCAGCACCCCCAGTAAGTGCACCCGCTAGCGCTGAGTCAAGCCACCCCACTGTCTCCGTGGCTGATGTGCGCAGAGCGTTCCAGCGCGTGAACCCATGCAAGGCAGCTGGTCCAGATGCCATTCCCGGTCGTTTCCTCAAGACGTGCGCACATCAGCTAGCAGGTGTGTTCACAGACATCTTCAACCTCTCTCTCTCTCCCTCTCAATAGTACCTGCATGTTTCAAACTGGCCACCATTGTGCCAGTCCCAAAAACTTCCAAAGTGACCACCTTAAATGATTGGCGCCCAGTTGCTTTGACCTCCATCATAAGCAAGTGCTTTGAAAAGCTGGTCAGGGACTTCATCTGCATGTCACTACCCGCCAACCTGGATCCTCTTCAGTTCGCCTACAGACAGAACAGGTCCACTTACGACGCAATAGCCCTGACCCTACACACTGCCCTCTCTCACACATATGTAAGACTGCTTTTCGTGGACTATAGGTCTGCCTTCAACAACATCATCCCCTCAAGGCTTGACATTAAACTGCGAGATCTTGGGCTGAGCAGCTACTTGTGCAGTTGGATCCTGAACTCCCGAACAGGTCGACACCAGGTGATCAAGATAGACAACATCACCTCATCCACACTGAACATTAACACCGGTGCTCCTCAGGGCTGTGTACTCGGCCCTCTCGTATACTGCCTGTACACTCATGACTGCACAGTCAGACACAGCTCCAACGTCATCATAAAATATGCAGATGACACAACAGGGCCGTGCAGAGACCTTTGGAGGGGCAGGATGAAAGAAGAAAGTGCAGGATCCCCAGCTCTGACAGACACCTGAGCCAGCGGACGTTGCATGGTAGTAGTGATAGGGAGAAAGCACCATCTACCCCCCCAGAGAGAGCATCCGTCTGTCCATCAGCTTCCATTTATGTAGGTTGTGAGGGCAGCAGGCCCAGACCTCCTTCTTCCCAGCCACCTCTTCTAGCTCATATGGGAGGATTTCGAGGCCAGCTGAGAGATATAATCTCTGGAGAATGTCCTGGCTCTTCCTTGGGGTTTCCTTCCAGTTGGACAAGCTCGGAACACTTCACCAGGGAGGCGTCCAGGAGACATCCAAACCACCTCAACTGGCTCCTCTTGACATGAAGGAGCAGTGACTCTACTCTGAACTCCTCACCCTATCTCTAAGGGAGAGCATCTTCTGCTCCGTCTTACCCTCACTTGTCAACAAGACCCAGAGATACTTATGCTATGTTCAGGCAAGTTGGATTGGTTTGTCAAATCCAATCTACTGAGATGACTGCCCGAATCTGACTTCATGTCTACCTAGATTGTATCCAGATTGTTTTTTGGTAGTCTGGACAGCCAAAAACCACATGAAATCTGATTTTTGCAAATCTGATCTAAGCCACTTACATTTGGAGGTGGTTTGAAATCTGATTACAATTAGATTTGTACAGATTCACCTCAGTCCACTCAAATCGGATTTAGAAGTGCCTTTGGCATCACTTGCATTGCAACAAAGAATGACATAAAATCCAGGGAAGTGCAGGGATCCAAGAAGCGTGTCCCAGGTTGCCAGGTCCTGAAAAACTCTGCAGCCCACTGTCTGATAGAAAGTAGCCATACACAAGCTTAAAACTAACCGAAAATATAATCTAATCTGGAGTCTAATCACAAACATTTGAAGAAACTATGATTCTTTTTTAATTCTTACACCTTATTTTTCATTAATTTCTTACATATTGTTAGTTTTTTTAGTAACTGAAACGTAATACTTTCCCTTATATTCTGCTTTAATCTATATTTTCTGTTCCTGCATTGAATCATCTAATATCAGAAAGTCTATTTTTTCTACTGTTATTATAAGTTTTTGGTGGTCATGGTACTTTTTTATATGGCCAAAAAGTACAAACCTGGCAACCTTGAAGCTCCGTCACTACTTTTGTAGTTACTGAAGCCTACTTTGTTACCACAACAACCCAAACATATATGCTTGTGATGTCTGGACAGGCAAATCTGATATGATCTCTTACTAATAACAGTGTGAACAGTCATTTCAGCAGATCTGATTTGAGAAATCAGATTTGCCTGCAGTGTGAACAGAGCCTTAGGATATCACATTTCTAAAAGCAATTTCATGGCAATCACACTGAACCATAGAGAATGAATAGCTTGCAATTCAGTGTTTAAATCCATATCAGTCAACTAGTAAGAACTGTCTATAATTTTGCTTAATTGTGTTGTGTTGGACAAAATACAGTGAACAGTAGCAGGTTTTTTAAATAAGCAAATAGTGTGCAAACATCAGTATATATATATATATATAGCACTGTTTTTTATAAACTGTTGATAAAGTACTATTCTTAATAAAGGAAATATTTGGAGATGACTCTAAATCTACAGCTGACTCAAGTAACATCCCCATTTAAATTAATTTTGTTCAGTTAAGTCACAATCATTGCCTGTACTTTACCATCTTGTGACTTAATGATACAAAAAGTGACACAGGTTCATTTAAAATGAAGTTTTAATACAGTTTTAAACTCCAAAATAGCTATTTTTTCATGCAACAAATTAATCAGTTCTTAGTCTCGCCCCAAAAAAGGACCATCTCTGTATCTGAAGATATTAAAATATATGAAAAACCATGTGATGATAGAAAATGTCTGAGCAAGAACAGCATGACTGGCAAGACCACAACAGACCTTATTCATGTTCTTAAAAGCAAATGTGTCTTCAGTGATAAACACTTACCAAATGATTACAATGACCAAAACACAATTATTTACAAAAGCAGTCTTTTTTCATCCCTATACACCACAGTATTGACCAAATCTAGTCTTAAAAATGTTAGTCAGGGTTGCCGTTCTCTGAAAATGACAATACATTTGAAAACTGTGTTGCAAAAGTAATATGAATGTTGTCCGTCTTCAGTTCCCTTTCTGACTGGCAGTGGGGATGTAATATAATGGTACACAGTTCAGTACTGCTTGCAAGCCTAAACACAGAGGGACAAAACATGACAAAAGTTTGATTTTTGCACTGAATTGCCACTGATACCATTTCCAGAGAATGGTCTAGAACAGAGTCCTGTCACCCTCAGGCAACATCCTTCCTCACAGCTGTACCCACATCATGGTTAGGCTGACCAGCAGGCAGGCATACTGCAGTAATCCTGGGTGTCGGGAGGGGGTGCTGTTACACAAGTCAGAGTCGCAGCAGTGGATGCTCACTCCAGGCAGCTCCTGTTGCTGGCAGTGCCGGGAGGTAGCGCAGCCGCTGGTCAGGACGATGCCTAGAGCCGCTGTGGACACAAAAAGTAAGTGTGTTCAGAAAGTTTAGATATCTTACCCTAAAATGTTTATATTTCTCTGATTATTCACATTCATGGGTGTAAGAGACCAGTCTCTGTGTTTACTGTGAACATACTTCCCTAAAATGACCTGCATATCAATAATGTCACATGAAAAAAAACATGCATCAAACAAAACATCTGTGTTAACCATTTAGTATTCTGGTGGACTTTTTGGAAGTCACCATATCTTATTTGTAGAACTTAACTCACTAACTTCATAGTGCCATCTCTACCAGTTGGTAGAGGTATGTTTGGCTAAAACACCCACTAAAGGTCACTAGAAATGAAACCCTTTGTTGTTTGAATGCAAACCAGCGATTTGTAGTCATACCACAAAGATAAAACTGATTCAAAATTGTTTAAGACGTCACACAAATAACAAATCCCATAAAAAACATTTGATTGCCATTTACTGGAAAAATGTATCCCAGCCAGCCTTGAACTGAAAGATTAACATACACACTTAAAAAGAAAAGAGATTTTATAAGATCTGGGATTTTTTTCTTAATTTTTTTACAAGATTACAATATATCTTGACATGATTTGTATTGACAATGTTATTTCCTTTAAGGCCTGATTTTGAGGGTAACGTTATACAGTATTTGTGTTTACATATTGGCGCTGTACCATCTAGAATTTTACATTATTCACTGTTTTAATATTCATTTCATTCATATGAAGACTCTGAGGTGTAAACATGATTAGGAATAGGTGTCTTGATTTCCTTTAATTTGTTCATTTCAAAATGTTTACCATGTTACATGCAAACATAAAAATAACGTAACAAAGGTAACAAAGTTAGCGTGTTTATATATATATATATTATACTT
>BRDA01009697.1:86488-120380 GCA_036984385.1 Crenuchus spilurus
TATATATATATATATATATATATATATATATATATATATATATATATATATGTGTGTGTGTGTGTGTGTATGTATATATATATAGTATATACAGTAAATACTGTATATAACAAAAAAGGCCTGAAATACATCACTTAACGTAATAAATATTTAACATTTATGAGTTTTTTCATTTTTAAATTCAATTATGAACACAGATACGAACTTTTTCATGATATTCTCACTTTTGAGATAACATTCAGATGACGTCCTTTTTGCAACTTGATTTGGTGGTGATCTTGGGGTATCATCACAATTATTCTCAGTGGAGCTGAAATGAAATATTTATAATAATAACTTATAATAAATATGATAAAATAATAGTTCTAATGGACTGAGCAAAAGAGGAAATTAAAGAGCTTTGTAAAGTATCTAAAGTAAAATAAAAGCAATCTAAAGTTAGACTGATCATCCCAGCTAAGAGAATGTTATAAGAACGTTTTCAAAATGTTCCCAGAATGTTCTGAAAGCGTGTGATGTCATAATGGTTTGTGTTTTTGGAATGTTTTTCACAGAACATTCCCAGTTAGACAAACGCTAATGTTATGGCAACGTTTGAAGTAACATCAGCAAGATGTTTTTATTGGTAGTGAATATCATGATGTCAGCATTTTAAGTGGGCGAGTGGGAGGAGTCAGCAGTTCATTTGAGCTGGAGGATATTCAGTACAGACAGATGGAGAAATAATATGCTGTCGTATGTTGTATTGGGTATACCCTGTCTTTGCTGTGAAACTGTATGTAGAACATGTTTTGTAACTACGGTATTTCTGTTAGTCCTCATATGTCTATTTCTGTTACCTCTGTCTTTCCACTATTTCTGTATTTCCTTTTATGGCAATTTTTTGTTACTGTGGTCCTGTTGACTGGACGGTCAGTGGCTAAACTTGGCTACTGTCCAGCCTTTATAACTCATGGTAGCCCAGCTTTTGGTGGGCTAGCTGAGGGTGTCTGTTACCAAGCTGAGGGTGTCTGTTACCAATAAACCAACTTTCCAGACTATATTGGCTGGTCCCCTGATGTGAATGGTCTGTTTGGGGTCAAATTTCTACTGTACACAGTGTAACAATAAGTCGGGTTATGTTTACTTTATGTCATTGATGTCTAATAAATGAGCTGTTTATTTATTATTTATTGTTTCTAAATGGTTTTAAAATGAGTTTTTCTGGTCAGTATTTTCACTGACTGTATCATAAATTTGTAACATTTGTAACATTCAGAAAGCATTCTGGTTCTACTAAACATTCTGGTTCTACTAACCAGAAATGGTTCGCTGGAATAATCTTCTCACTGATATCTCATCAGACTTCTTTCTTCTGGGAAATTTGCCACAAACATCATTCAGACATCCTTTAACAGGTCACTACTATGAGCTGCAGTGAGCAGGAAGGAGGCTGATGGTCCAACTCTTCTCGGCACTGGAGAACAAAGGAGTCCAGGCCACTAAGCATGTTATGCAACTTGTCTCTGGCAGGGCCGAAACGCTTCTTTGTTGGGATTAAGACGGTGTGCAGGTCCAGATCAAAACCAACACTGTGTTCAAAGGACTCCTGCTGCTGGCTCAAAGGAGTCTTGTCCAACATGTCAGTCCATGCACTTAGTGATGGCCTGTCATCAGCAGTCTTTGACCCCGTTATTTTCCTGAGCCGGTGGAAAACAGTGCTACCTCAGCCGTTTGCCAAACACACCCAGCTTTCCAAACGTCTACAAGATTGACGCTGCGTCTTAGCTGCACATCAGCATGATTCATTATTGACTATGTAGGCCTTTTGAGGTCCAGAAGCTGTCCCATGCAGGAAGATTAGTAGATTTACGGTGACGTTTGCATATTAATTTTTATTTATTTCTAATGGGATGTACATTTTGCAGGGGTCATTTGCTGCAGTGTGTGTTTGGTCCATTGATTTTGATGACTTCATAACAATATTTGGCAAAGATGTAGTCTTTAAGGTACCACAAGGGAGGAACATGTATGTGCTAATTTTATGGATAAACATGCTTCTAGGACTGAAGATTAAGATCAAGGATTTGCAGCGCATGCAGATGTAGGTCACAACAAATTCATCCACATAACGTCTCGTAGACAGCTGACAGTGACCTCAGATAATGATTTAAAGGAAATACAAAGACAATCCTGGATTTTAAAGATGGATAAACAGTCAGAGAAACTTGAGAATAAGCCAACCTTGTTAACAGTATTTCAGGTTGTTGTATTATTATTCTTTATAACTATAACTCAGCAGATCTGACCCTGTCACAGTCATTATTATGTTATTACTTTACTCACTGCTCTCTGTCTTGATGCAGAAGCGGTGTTTAAAGCCTTTGTGGGAATGAGTACAGGTGATGACCTCAGGATTTGAGCAGCCCACATCCACATACCTCTGCCCATGGATGACATTACAGCCATAGCACTGCAGCCCATCGACTTTAAAAGAAGAACAAAGAAGAGGTTTCACTTTAACATTCAAATTTATATGTCCTCCTGTATTAAGTTTAAGTGATATATCAGTGAAAAAGCAACAATATCATTACGTGTGATACGAGTATTTTGAAATGTCTTGTTGGCAACACAATAAAAACAAAAAAGATGCGACAGTCATAATCTCTGACATTTTCTGATTTTAACTTAACAGTACAGTCTTAAAAAAGGGGGTGTTTTTCAAAGGCTGTTTTGAAAGGCACTGGTTCTATATGAAACCATAAACACTCAAAGAACCTCCCTCCTAAAGGGTTCTTTCATTTTCAGGAAAGGGTTCTTTGTTGAAATTATGCCACAGTGTGCACAGTTTTTTATTTTAACGTGACCTGGTCGTGCAGGTTCCTCCTCTTCAACATTTAATAGATCTGACCCTTTCTAACTCAGGATCCCACCCAAGTGCTTGTCCAGTTTCTCATCATCTCAACACTTGACTTGACTGCAACTCGCTCCTGGCTGGTCTTCCTATGTAAGCCATCAGGCCCCTGCAGCTGATCCAGAGTGCAGCTGGTCAGCTAGTCCTCAGCCAAAGTTCTCTCACAACACTCCACTGCTGTTTACTTCACTGGCTTCCTGTAGCTGCTTACATCAGATTAAAAACCCTGATGCTTGCTTACACAGCAAGAAATGGACCAGCCCCTCTCTACCTAATGGCAATGGTCAAGTCCCAATCCACACCTCAAACCCTTTGAGCTTCCAGTATGGCTCGGCTTGACCCACCATCCTTAAAGACTCGTGGAAGACTGGCATCACTCTGTCCAGGCACCCAGGTGGTGGAACAAACTCCCACTGACTGTTCAAACGGCAAAGACCCTCACAGTCTTCAAACACAGACCGAAGACCATCTCTTTGTGGAGCACTTAAGCAACACTAGTTTAAAACACTTATTGCAATGCAATATTCTTATATGGTGTATAACTGTTTATCTTTCCTTCTTTCTAGGTATTAGTGATGGTTTAGTTCTAACAGTGTCTGAACTGAAGAGTAGTTTGGACTCTAACCTGTCTGTACTAGCTGAGATAATTCTCTTAATGGAAACAAAACACTGTTATACATTACTCTGGATAAGAATGTCTGCCAAATGCTGTAAATGTAAATGTAATGACCTTTGACCTTTTTTCACCCTTTCCAATTTTCTCCCTTTCCCAATGTGGTAGTCACCAATTAACCCAACCCATTAGTGGCTCTCCCCATCCCTGACTCTAGGAGGATGAAGACATGCACACGCCTCCTCCGTTGTGTGCAATACAGCCACCACCTCTTTTCGAACTACCGCTTAATATACCATCCCTGGGGAACCAACACGCTCGGAGGAAAGTGCAGGGTGTCTAATTTCGAATGGACCAATCCATAGATGGCTGAGCCAGCGGACAGTGCAGTGTGTGAGTGATGGGGAGAGTGAGAACGTCATCTACCCGCCCAGAGAGAGCACTGCCAATTTTGCTTTCTGTGGGCCCCGACTGTTGATGGCAAACAGCATGACTGGGATTCGAACTCACGATCCTCTCGTCATAGTCAGGGGCGGATTTAACCAACATGCAAACCACGCAATTGCATGGGGCCCCGGAGTTCTGGGGGCCCCCTGCTGGTCAAAAGAGGTTGGCAAAAAAAGACCGTTTTGGTTCTAGGCTGATTTTTCCGTGTTACGCTATATTAAAACGACGTGGGTTCAGCACTAGGTCCCAGCGTCTGGACTTTCAAACCATCACACTTGCTTAATCCTTATCAGGGTCGCGGTCTTGATTTGGTCTGTAGTCCGTGTTCACCTGCTTCTCTCTCTCTCTCTGCGTGCGTGCGCGCGTCTACCAGTTTGTGATAAGCCTTCCATTTACATGCCTCTAAGTTTAACTTTTATCAAAATAATTCTGAATTTCTGCTTATTTTTACTCAAAAATTAGGTATAATTATGTGTAAATGAGGTCTATTGACCATACAGTCCAAACATAAGTGTAACATTTGTGTTAATGAATTGGAGTGAAGTTGATTAACAAGGTGTAAAACAGAATTG
This sequence comes from Crenuchus spilurus, assembly GCA_036984385.1. NCBI lineage: Eukaryota > Metazoa > Chordata > Actinopteri > Characiformes > Crenuchidae > Crenuchus > Crenuchus spilurus. Next base: position 91,014 of record BRDA01009697.1, read on the forward strand.
GGTGATAATTTTATATTACATGATTTTAACAGTTTATTAATATTTAATAATAAATATTTAATTAATGATTAATATATTTTTAATAATAATAATAATATTTTATAGTTATTATTAGTATATTATTAATAGTAACTAGTAATTCCTAATAAAATATTAATAATAATGTTTAAGTAATTTTTAAAATGTATGTATAATAATTAATATTTATTAATCAATAATAATAATTTAATTTATGTTTAAGCCTGTACCGCACCATAACCATAAAAAAGAATCTGTTTGATCAGGGCCCCCAGACATGGCATTGCTTGGGGCCCCAGAACTTCTAAATCCGCCCCTGGTCATAGTGTCAGCGTATTAGTCTGATGCAGCTTTAACTTGGATTTGTATATTGTACAACAAACTGCATTCACAGAAAACGAGTTCTGGAAGATTTCCTGAGCCCATGCAGTGATTTCTAGCACACAAACATGCCTGTTTTTAATGAAGTGCCGCCTGAGGGCCCAAAGGTCACAAGCATCCAATACTGACCATCACCCTAACCCTAACGCTTGTGCACATTATTATTATAAACGTAAAGTTTGAGTGCAAAGAAGCTTTTCAATTTTTAAAAAGAATTCACACAATATCTCAACATGTCCAGACCTGAGCTCCACTGAAAACATCTGGAATGTGAGTAAAAGAAAGAAGGACAGTTATAAGCCATGAAACAAAGCCAAATATTGATTTCTGAACTAAAACATGAGTATTGTGGATGGTTTTAAGTGAATAAAAATAATTTTAGTTTGAAGAGTGGATGCAGAAACTCCCCTCCATTACTCCACACATAACCACCACTACTCATATCTCATATAGCAAACATCAGAGAAGATAAATATGCCTGATCTAGAGAATGCAATGAAACAATCTCAAGAAACATTAGGATGTGGTCACTTTCACTTCGACTAGTGTCTAGAACATTGCATTTAAGAAATTCAGTGTAATTGGGCTGTTTCTACACCAGCAAATGTCCTTTTTGTGAAGTAAACACTGGCATATCCTTGTCGCGTGCTTGTCAAAACATCCTCTTCATCCCCTATCCTGGAGCTCTGTTCTATGAGATTCAAGCTGCACTATATCCCGCCACTCCGTTAAATAGCCAACCCAAAAGCTCTCAACCAGATTTCAGAAGCCCAGTAATCCCAAACAAATGCTCTTATGAAAATCACTTGGAGGGGAAACTGTTGAAATCAATGTAATACCTCGAGGCCAGGAAACACACACCTGTGCAAAGAAAGTAGCCTCCTTTAACATACTGTACATTCTTAAAAGGGGTTCTTCAAGGGTTATTTGGTAAAAGCACCGGTTCTATATAGAACCATGAACACTACAAGAACCTTCTGAATGCCTAAAGGATTCTTTGTAGGTCAGGAAAGGGTTCTGTGTATGTGTGCTATATGAATTAAGCCACATGGTTACTTTTAGGCTATATGTTGTCCAGCATTTGTTTTGTTCACTACAACATCATTAATAATAATAATAATAATAATAATAATAATAATAATAATAATAATAATAATAATAATAATACAAGCCTTGTCGCTACTGCATTTTTACTTTTACATTTTAAAGAATTTTCTATTATATTACAAAACATTGTTCTTTACAGTACCATTCCTTTTAAAAAGGGTTCTATATTGTACACTCTTAAAAAAGATGGTTCTACAAGGGTCTTTACTCAAATAACCCAAAGGGATGAACGGGTTCTTCAGATTAATGAGGAATGTGTTGTAGATGTTTCTACACAGTAAATCTGCCAGTGTTAAATCAACACTATCAGTGTTAAATGAACTCTAATAGTGTTGATTTAACACTGGCAGATTTACTGTGTATACAGAATAATTTTGAAAATGGTTCTATAGCACCAAAAAGGGTTCTATTATTTCAAGCTTGACATCGTAACTACAGCAGAACCCTTTTGGGGGCTATATAGAACCATTTTCAAAAGGCTACATAGAACCCTCAACAGCGCATTCCTCATTAATCTGAAGAACCCTTTCACCACACAAAGAACCCTTTATCCAGCGAAGGGTTCTTTGAGTGTTCATGGTTTCTATAGAGAATCATTGTCTGTACTAAAGATCTGTTGATCTTTTAAGAGTGTACATAGTTTTATCACTAAATCAGTAGTAAGAGTCATTGATCACCCTGATATGAACTAAAAACACGTTGATAACAGAAATGCCTGATCTGTCGTTCACATAAAGCACAATGAGAAATATCTGAGTGTGTATTCTTACTTTCAGTCTGCAGCAGCTGTACCACTTTAACGCTAGTCATTACAAGAAACATGCTTCCTTGTAAAAAGATAGGTCAATGCCAACCTTCAAATTAGCCTTGATGATATGCTAAAATGGGAGCCCATTATTCACATAATGCTACACTGATGTTAATGTTGCCCAACAGTCCTGTGAATTGTTGGAAACCTAAAAGGAAATCAAATTCATTTTGCCACCAAATATAACAGATTCATCTGTCATCCACGACTGAACTGAGTGTGGAGTTAATGAGGATGTTCAATACACAACATGTCAGAAACACATTTGGTATGATAACGACTAATTAATTCTGCTTAATGGACACAATCTTACAAAAGCATTCTGATACTCATTCTTAACAAAACGGTTCTATATAGTACCAAAAAGATTTCTTTGGCTTGTAACAATAGTGGACAATAAAGGTTCTTAAAGGATTCTTTAGTAAAGAAAATGTTTGTACATAGTTTCACGGGCACTCAAAGAAGCTTTCTTGTTGATAAAGGGTTCTTTCCGTGGTACATCAGATTGATGAGAAATGTGTTGTAGATGATTCTATACAGAACCTTTTTAAAAAAATGGTTCTATATAGCCCGCAAAAGGGCTCTGTTAGTTATGATGTCAAGCTTGTAATAATAGAGGAACAATTTTTGTCCTATTTAGAACCCTTTGGGTTCTTTGAGTGTTCATGGATCTATAAAATTTTTTTTTTACTAAAAAACCCTTGAAGAACCATCTCTTTTACGAGAGTACGGTACCAAAAAGGGTTCCACTATAACTATAGCCAAATAACCCTTTTATTGGTACTATAGAACCCTTTTTGCTAAGAGTGCATGCAAGCTAGCCTAAAATCTAAATGTTGGGGCAGCAGTTAACCCTTTAGGAACACAATGAAGTCTGACAGATAAAAAGTATTTGTTTAAGAGAAAATAAACATTTAATAAAGAATTTGTATACATTTGTTAATTGTTTTATTTCTCTCTCCTCTCTTTATATCACTGTTTATAGACAATCAACCAGTTGTCATGGCTACATATTCATTTCAGTTTACACCTTAATTACACTTTAATTAGACTTTAATTACACCTGAATTTGTATGAATTGGTTTGTATTTATTTCTCATGTCTTATCCATTGTCTTTGTCCTATTGTCTTTTATATGTTACTGCACTGAATATCTAACAGTATTGTCTCAACCCTGACAATAAAAAAAAATAGTTGAACTGAATGTAAACACTGCTACCCACAAACCACACCACCTCCACCCCTACAGCTGGTCCCCACAGAGAAAAAAACACGTCCACACACACGCGCCTGAACTTTGCTCTCACCCGGTGAGCTGAAGAACGCTGAAGCCAAAGTGAGTCCAAAGACGTACAGCAGCCAAGTCTGTACAGTCATTGATGCGGCTGTGTAAACGCTCCCGTCCGCTCAGAACTGGAGGCTCCCCGCCTTCGCTCACAACTGGAGCTCCATGGCGAGCGCGCGCTGACCCGCCCGCTCAGCCCAGCCGAGGCGCGCGCGCTCTGAAACGCGCGAGCGAGCAGCAGAGGAGGGCGGGAAAAACGATAACGAGCGGCTGTCGTCACGCTGGAGCTCCCTCGAGCTCGCCTCTCTGCTTCTGACGGAAATATGTGAAGGAAAGCTGATGTTCTGAGTTTACCTCACACAGAGGACGAGTCTCCAGTCATCCCAATATTACTGCACAAACTGCAGGATAGCAGTGCTCTGTGATAAAGTCGCTATTTAATTGTCATTAAAGACAAAGAAAACTGCCAATACAAGTAAATGTGTAAAGATAGAAAATACCGTATGTATCATTAGATTACCAACTGAGTCTGGTTCACTTACAATAAAATGAGCAAAAACACTATTAAGATTAAATATTAGCATTTCTAGAGACATGTATTACATCAATGACATCACATGTTCCGAAAACCCCTGACCCACTCAACAGATTTGAGGATGCTGATTGGCTACATTTCTGTTGCTATGCTATCTTGTGTCAGCAGGTCAGTGATTGACTGCTGCTTCTCTGACTGGATGATATTTCTGTTACCACAAAAGAGAGAGAGAATGAACCAGGAAGCTAATTTCCCTCAAAATATTTAATATTTTACATGTTATTGTGCATATTTAGCACATACAGACTTAAAAAATAGATATTGTTTATTAAAAAAAATTATTTAAAAAATGAAAATAAAAGAGCCCTCTATTGGCCAGTCACCATTGGTGGGTAGGTAGGTAGATAAAATAGATCCCATGGAAGCACACAATGAATATCAACCAACTAGAGTCAGTAATATTCCGTATTCAGTGTAAAGTGAAAAATGTATCAGATGATATATCAAGTATATATGTGTATCCACAGAACAATGCACATATTTTTGACAGGAAGGTTGAAATCTGTGGCACCTGGGGAGCAGTTGGGGGTTAGGTGCCTTACTCAAGGGCACTTTGGTTCTATCCTGTTAGCTCAAGGGATCAAACGAGCAACCTTATGCTCACAAGACTACTTTCTTAACCAAAGTCCCTCCCATTTTTCTCCCTGGAGAAAGCAAAATATGCTCAATCACACATCTGAAGACTAAAAACGAGAGGGGATGATGAAGGGGATTAATTCCTCATCGATAATCCACTGTGTCTAATAATAGCTCTATCACATTGTATCGGTGCCCAGTGATGATGTTCACCTTAATAGTGTGGTGAGCTCCAAGCGTATTTACTCTCTCTGAGCTGAATGTATCTGTTCAGTCTATCGCCCCGCTTTCGTTCACTAGAGACATTCTATCTAATCAAGAATTAAAGACTAAATCCTTTCTTAGAGTCTGTAATGCTACGGATAAGTCAGGCTTTGCAGTAAGCTCCCATTCCCTCTCCAACCAAAGCAACATATGGTCGTGCTTGATAGATGATTGCCGCCGATTCTCTCTCATACTGAGAGATATATTCACAGAGATCGTGACATATTTCACTCAGGACAGCTTTATTTCTCTTTTTATAAGTAGGCCATTCATGGTTGAGTAAGAGGAAAGGACTTCCTGTAGCTGACTGTGTCCTTATTCCCAGAGTTGGGTGAGTGTGGTTTGGTGAATGTGGAAGCTGAGCAGCTGGCTTTTATCAATATTCCACTCAGAACTGAGATGTGTGAAAATGTCATGTTATTTACCTATTCCACAAATTATTATGTTGTCAGCATGTTGTATCAGTCCCCTTTTCACAGAGGCCATAAATGGCATTTTAGCCTATTTTTTGGGGCTATTCCCTTACATTGTCTTTATAACATTAATGGATTGAACATCAACAAGGATCTACAAAGCCTGAGCACACATGATAAAAAACATGTTTATTGTGTTTAGACTGTCATTTTTGTAGTTGTTGGTTGTTTAACATTATCAGAATTGAACTTTTGCCAGTTTTGTCTCAGTTCTATCGCCGTTGTGTGGAGGTCTGTACACCTTCACCTCCTCTTTCTCAACATAACACACATTCATAAACAGCGAGTGGTGTCCTCAGAGATATAAGTGTCACGGGGAAAAATATTTATTAGTTTACAAGAATTTCAAATGTAAATTTGATTTGCATAATGTTAACTTCCTGTGCAGGTGGTCGGTGGAAAGCGGTTACCACTCTCTTCTAGGGAGATACCTGGATTGAAGATAACTAGATAGAGTTGTTTGCTGGCCCTTCAAGTCAAGACGTCTATGTGATCTATGAAGAACATCATCAAGACTATCCCGACATTTCAGGCAAGAAATTTGTGCTACATTTTGCCAGTGCAGCTTATGAAGCCTTTGCTTCAGACGGCGAAAACGGTCGAGCTGAGATAAAAGCAGCTTGCTGCTTAGTCACACAACGGCTTTTAAAAAGTCCCTTTAAATTCCCTGACACTAGAAGACTGACAGCTAGAATATACAGCTATAGTGCAGCATATCAAATCCTCAATGAAACTGCAATCAAAGCGATGGCAGGAGTGCAGCCACAGGCACTCACACATACAATCCCCTCAAATAACAGAAGCGTGAAGTGTTAAATGCTAAAATAAGCTCCAAGGCTCTTAGCTATCTTAGTGCCATCTTGTGTGGAATGGCTTATTTTTGCTTGGGAACTCTCATTAGAGGGCAACAAATGGTTGTTCCCGGATGGCTAAAACACCACATCCATTAATTCTAGAGGATTCCATGTGTATTAAATTTGCATGACTGACTCACTATTGGTTTAGTCATAGGCTAAATCCCATCCTCCCTCTGTGGCATACTCTAGGGATGGATTTTTTCCCCTGCTTTTGTCACATGTGCTACGATTATCGCCTTAATGCTGGCACTTGGAGTGAGATTAACCACTGAGGACTAGGCTAGACGGAAGGACCTTTTACTGCCAGAATATGTGGAGTAATTGAAAGTTTCATTGGATAGAGGTTCAACTTGCAGTTTTGCGCAAAATGATACCTTAAAAATACAGCAAAGCTGTGTTGTCAAATGATAAAAAGAACTTTAGACATGTGCCTGTGTCATCGTTCTGCATAACAAACCACATTTGGACTTCAAAACAGTCATGTTACAGATTAATTACAATAAGATGATGATGGAGAGTTGACAATGCTCAACCTGCAACAGTTAAGGTTAAGTCATTCATTGTATGTTTAATAGAAATTATGACTGTGCTAGACCTGAGGTTTCTCTTACAATCTCTCTGAGGATAGCTTGGTAAGCTATATAAAACTAAATGCACAGCCAATTAGCCAGTGTTCAATCAATCTTGCAATGCATGCTTGGCTTCAGTAACATCTCAGCAGTGCCAGACAGCCTCCATGAAGAAGAAGCCCCAACCAGGTGATGAAGAAGCCCTAACCAGGTGTTAAGTGTATAAATAGGCAATTAACGGTAAAAAGCTTGACATATGTTGCTTTACATATAGTTCATATTGAATAAATGACAGTTTACTGTTTTTAAATTAAGGTTTGTATTAAGATACAAGATTGTATTGTATGCTGTCTTGTGCTGGATAAGTGATAAATGTGAGAAACTGGCATAACTGTCATCCTATCTTCAGTTTATTAATAATTTTGAATCTCTGCATATAAATGTGTATTTTTTGTCATTATGATACTCAACCTTCATATTTATTTTATTTATTTTTCAGTTAAAAATTAATAATATCAGTAATATTTTATGGCTTATATATTTTATATATGTGAGCTTGTATGTTTTGTTAGTCTGGTGTTGTAATTTCAAAAGAATAATAAAGATATTAAAAATTATTTAGTTATGAACAGAAATGAACACTAGTTATAAGACTGTTATGCTTCCTGTTACTCAGTCTATACAGTAACGTTCCACAACGAAAGCCCTCTGTAACCCTTCTGAGGAGAGTGGGTTCAAGCTCACTGCAAATATGCTCCAGTCACCATTTTAATTGGACTGCCTATTTTAGCAGAACACATGGCTGTGCTTTTAGGAGCTGAGGATGAATAATTAAACTGACACAGATATGACTGAGTAATGTTTAATGGGGACTCACATTTACAGCTTTAGAGTTGCCATCTGCTTTAAATCTTTTCATTTAAAAGGTTCCCACAGTCTCTGAAGCTTAAAATGCCTATCCGCTTGACACAGCCTCTGCATTCATTAAAAATATTCAGAGCAAGAACATGTTGACATTTGTCTGACAAGCCTAATGATGTTCATTATATATTTACAGTGTGCCTTTCACTTTATATCTTTCTTGTACTTTGCATAATATGTGTATACATGGCATGTGATAGTGTGTATTCTGTAATATATACTGCGAGTTCACCTTGAGGGGTGTACACAAATCCAAAATAGTCTAGGAATTAAATTAAAGTACTTCAAAAAAATGGCTCTTTATAAAACCAAAGCGTAAGTGGAATTCAATATTAAAATGATTGCAGTCAAATTATTTAAAAACAATCTAACTCAAAGGAGCCTATAAAATGATTATGAATAAATGTTAAACTTACTGTATATAGCCTTTATAATACCCAAAGAATCTTTACAATCAACACAGTCAAAACACTCCTTTTACACTCTAAGATCTCAATCGTGAGAATCAGCAGTCAGTCACACATAGCATCTCAACCGTAAGCGACCATCCATGTTCATCAAACACTAGAGGGATCACCCAGGACAGAGGGCCAAGCATATTCTGGGCATACACACACAAACATACACATTCATTAATACACACCAGGGTCATTTAGAGCAGCCAATTTACCTCATCTCTATGTTTTTGGATTGTGCAGACACATGGAAACTCCACCCAGACGGGGACTTGAAAATAGTTTTGTTCAGAGAGGCGGAAGGGGGGGAGCGCTTGTTGGTTGATCAGTTCTGGGTTGGCTATAGCCCCGTAGCCTGGCCCTGTTACTGCCCCTGCTTTATACCCTGAGATTTTCCCTGACTCCTTGAATCTTTTCACGATATTATGAACTGTAGATGATGATTGATTATTTGCAGTTTTGCACAGAGGAAACCCACATAGACATGGTGAGAACATGGCATGGTCTTGGGTTCAAGTCCCCAACTGGGTGGAGATTCCGTGTTCACCTCTTATCTGTGTGGGTTTCCTCTGGGGACTCCGGTTTCCTCCCACAGTCCAAAAGCATGCAGGTCAGGTGAATTGTCTAAATGACACTGGTGTAAGTATGAATGCCCAGATATGGTTTGGCACACCTGGGTAATCCCCTTAGTGCTCAATGCAGTCCTCCAGGTGGACGGTCGCTTCCGGTTGAGACACTGTGCACAACTGGCTGCCACTTCTCGGTGTGTGTGGTTGAGTTATAAGTGTATAAATGGAGTGTGTTGGTTGTAAAGTGTCCACGGCTATTAGAAAGGTGCTATATAAGTGTAATGTTCAACATGAAAACTCGAGACTTAGGCGCTAAGGGGTGAAAGTGCTTGCTTGACGTAACCTTGCCAGACGTATCTGCTAATAACATTAGGTTTATCCTCTAAAGCTGTCAAGAGAAGTCTAATCCTATGGAGTGTGCAAAACAGAGCCACCCACTGCAGTAGGCAACATCATTCCTAAGTAATATGAAGAAACCTCTGAGATTCTTAAATATCTGCAATCATCTGGACCTCTTACTGAATCAGCAGTACATGAGCATATATAAAAAGGAAAGTTTTTTTTATGTTATAGGCTATTACTTGACAGCAGAGTAAGTGGGTCGAGAAGCATGAAAATGTTCACTTGAAAGAGAATAACTGAGACTTGATATCATGTTTGCTGTTCATCAAGCACAGATGCTTTGAAATGAGGTCGGAGCCCAGTAGAAATCTGTTTTTGTGATGCATTATACACAACATCCCTGCATCGGATTCAGGACTGAGCTGTGTTATAATTAGCCCTAATCATATTGGAAAAATTTATATAAACAACATATAAAAGCACAGTTCAGCCATTTGTCTACATCTAAGATTATTTCACAGTTGCAAATCTGTTTTTGTCTGGTTTTGAATAAATCAGCTGAGAGATTAAGACAGTCAAAAATATTTTACCCATCCAGGGTGGTGACTTCAATTTATTTAGAAGGGTCATGTTTAAGGATAGATCGAGCTTGAATGAAATTTATATGAGATCCAGCAAGAGCTTTGAGCCTTGCTTTCCATCTGGAGGAGGACTCGTTAGGTTGACCAGTGATTGTCACTAAAATATTAACATACGTTAAACCATTTGTAGCTACATGAAATGTCATGGTTGCATCTTCAATATTTCAAAAGAGAGATTAAATAATATCCTGTCTGTGACCTGATAACCTTTGTTTGCTCTTGTGTAAGGGTGAAGACTCCTGTTATGTTTTTAATCTTGAGAGAGTAGAGGATTTGTAGTGAAATTCCTCCAAAGACTTTGTTTTTGCCTCTGTGAGCATCTGTGTGATTTTAATAATTGTGTTGTGTGACTGTAAAATCCAGGCTTTGATTATGGATTATGACCTCCGTTAAGAACCTCCTTTTGTTGGATTTTGTCTGATTTTGAACAGTTTTGTACCATTAATGTGGATGTAAGCAAAACAGAAAAATTAAAATCAAAATTAAATGACCAGAAAATAACACTAATTCCAAAGTTTAAATGATATTGATAATTATTCAAAATTCCCATGTGGATATTTTTAATTAACATACTGAAATACAATAAAAAAAACTGTAGATTATCAAACATAGTGAGATCCAATGTACTACGTGAATGTAATAAAATTGAGTGAAGACAACAACAGAGGCAAGCATTGTGTTAGATATTCTGGCTGTAACATTATTAATTATGTGATTAATATTCTTAATATATCTATTAATTCTCCCAGTAAGCATGTGATAGCTATATAATGTCAGATTAAAAGCCAGGAATCAGACACTGAAAAACTTGATTGTACAGATCATAGACAGATTATATACAGTCTATGGTACAGAGCTGTAAATGCTGCCACCATGTGGACGTTTACCGGACTGGCCTTAGCGCTATTACGTCACATTGTGCGACGATAGCGACAGAAACGCGTCCCACGTGTTTGAAAATGGCGAGTCCGTGTTTTGCTCTTCTGTTGATTTGTGTTAGATTTACATTGTAGTACTAAAAGGCTGATAGTGATTATTTCAGTCACAGCTCCAGTGGGACTGACTATAAAGTAGACAAAGACTTGTGTTTGTCAGAAAACCACAGAAAATGGCACAAAGGAAGAAGAAGCTGACGAAGAAGAAGAAGCACACCAGCCACAGAGACAGAGACACTGAGATGGACTCAGATGGAGGAAATTTTGAACTGGCCGCAGAGATTAAAGATGATTGTATGGTGAGCATCTGTGTTTGTCATTTTCTGGTCACTTCCAAGCTTCTTACTGGACCTGGCGTCTTAGCCAACGTGGTCCTAAAGTTTTGGTAGTTATTATGCAGAATAGTCTTTCAGATAAAGGCCAACAACTGAAAAATGAACTGTATCACCAGATGATAGTGGGAGCTCAAAAAAGAGAATATTGTGAAAAAAGTTAGTCTGTCTTAGAATTAGTTAAACTGGAGGCAACTCTGGTTTAATTAAGCCTGACATGAATGACCCGGAAAGGCTTAACATGTCTGCGTGAGAGACAGTCTGATGTAAAAACATAAACAAGGTCATTATATTAGACAAACTCATATTTTGTATTTATTACATAAAGTGACATTTCAAACCCTCTTAGGCTACGTTCACAATACCAGGATGAAGTACTCAAATCCTATCTTTTCAAATCAGATGTGAGTCACTTTCATATGTGGTTATAGATCAGATACGTATCAGATCTGTGGACATGTGACTGTCAGATCAGATTTCATGTCTTCTTGCTTGTACGCATGCGTGTAGTGAGTGAGGTAGCGTTGGCTTCTCTCGTTTCCTCACTTGGCTGTAAAAACAGCAAAAGCAGCCAGCTGGCATGTATTCACCTTCTTCACCTGATCATGTACAGTCACCACCTGTTTACTGTCCTCCTGAGCAAAACATCACACATCAGCTACTAACACATCTGTTTTACTAAAATCAGTCGTCTCACAAATAGTGGGTTGCCAGATCCCTCAAATATCTTACCGATTTTATAACAGAAAGTCGCACTACACAAACAGAAACTAGCCCAAAATATAAAATGACACATACATTTAATTGAGCTTTAAAACATAAATCTTCAAATCTTAATTTCTCATTCAATTTCTACATTTTATTTGTGCAAAATCCCTGTAAACCGCCAATTCTGAAGTTTTATCAGTGACTTTATTTTTACAAACCTGACAACCCTGCACAAATATGATGCTTTTTGTTGTGATGAAAGCGACGTGTATACACATCAATGTACGCATGCCAGCCATTTCAGAGACAGATTGGTTCACAGTACAGACGGATACAGCTCACTTACATTTGTGAATGTGAACTGTCAAGATAGTTAAATCTGATCTGAGCAAAAAATCATATTTAAGCAACATTCATATAATGTGGATGTAGCCTTATTTTTAATGTTGATGCTGTTTGAATAATAATTCACTCAAAAGCATCATGAAATGTTCTAATAATTTGAGATTCTGGATTTCTGATTTTATGAGCTATAAGCCAAACTGATCAACAGTAAAAGAAAAAGGCTTAAAATGTCTTTTTAAATTGCACGTGTGTCTGTTTAAATTACATTATGAACAATAATGAACATGCTATTACATTATTAAATTGGATCAGCTGTGGCATAATTAGGTTAGGGATCTGGAATTGTGCCCGTAAGGTTGCTGGTTCGATCCCTGGGCAGGTAATGGCTGAAGTGCCCTTGAGCAAACTCAACCTCTCCCTGGACTCTGTGGATAGGGCTACCCACCGCTTCAGGCACATGTTCTCACATCCCAGTGTGTTTACTAGTATGTGTTTCGCTGCACAGATGGGTTTAATGTGGAGGGATATATACTACATCTCAGTAAAGCAACCAACCAACCATCAATCCATCCATTAATTACAGTTTTTTGTTTAGACATGTCAAACTTTCAGTATGTCATTCAGATTGATTGATTAAACCAGTGTTGTTTCTAGTATAGTGGTAGGAATGACTAATAAAAAAATTTCTACATTAAATAGCCCATAATCATAATAATAGTAATGCATTTTATCTGATATACACACTGTCAATGACTGAGCAAAACCTGTCACTTCTCAACAACTGTCATGCCCCACCCATTCCACATTTACGCTGAGGGGTTACCACACGTGAAAAGAGACGCTATCCAACTGTGTTTGTTCCACCCTGCGCCATTTTTCAAACACTGGATATTTCGCTTTCTCTCCCTCTCTCTCTCTCTCTCACACACACACACAACACAACACTTCATGCGTGACTTGCCTGTAGCCATAGCACTCTGCGTCTTTGCACGATGTTTGTGAACACAGCAGACCAAAATGGTAGATCTTAAACTAATCAAGTGGGTGGGGGTTGACCGATGAGGGGTTGTGCCAGGTCGATTAAATGACTTCTAGAAGCGTATAATTCCTGATGCCAACATCTTTCAACTGACTCACAGAAAACGGATGGTATTTTTTTGCACTTGGGGTGTTTGTAGGAGCAGTAGTGACCCAAATGGAAATACAAAAACACAATAAAAGTGAGTTTTGTGTAATAGATCCCCTTTAATGTTTTGTTTGGATGTTTACAGTTTGGCAAAAGGCTCCCTTGCTTTCCTGCATCATCAGAGTGCCTGTCAGATGTGGAACCAGACACGAGAGAGATGGTTAGAGCTCAGAACAAGAAAAAGAAAAAGTCTGGGGGCTTTCAGTCCATGGGTAAGTTGTTTTCTGAGACACTTGTCAGCACTTTTAAACAAAAACCTGCATAATAATCCCTTGTTTGCTTTGCGTAGGTCTCAGTTACCCCGTCTATAAAGGTGTAATGAAGAAGGGCTACAAAGTTCCTACACCAATCCAAAGAAAAGTATGTTAATAAAAGCAGAATTCTGGTATTTTGAATATGTAATGACGTTGTAATGAAACATGTCCTTCCTGTCGCAGACTATTCCTGTAATCCTTGATGGAAAAGATGTCGTTGCCATGGCAAGAACGGGAAGTGGAAAGACAGCTGCTTTCCTGGTGCCCATGTTTGAGAGGCTGAAAGCTCCTCAGGCGCAAACTGGTGCCCGAGCTCTGATTCTTACCCCTACTCGAGAGCTGGCACTGCAGACAATGAAGTTCGCCAAAGAGGTCAGTAGTAGGATTGGGCAATTTGGTAATATTGCCATCACAATGAATTATGTCACAGTGTGATTTTCTGAGTATGTCATTGGTTTAGTTGTTACGTCTGTAACACTGAACATTGGTTATCAAATATAGAGTCTGCAAACGGCAGCAGCCAACTCAGAGTAATTACATAGTAACATTATTGATGCACCAAATATTCGCCAACTGAAATTAGTGAATAAGTAGCCTAGTGGTTACTAGTGGATCTAGTGACTTGAAGGTCGCCGGTTCGATCCCCGGGCAGGTCAACTCCCAATTGTAAGTCGCTGTGGATAAAAGCGTCTGCTAAATGCCTCAAATGTAAATGTAAGTGAAAAGACTGAATAGTTTATACTGAACACTGATGTTGTTAATGACACTGTGACCTTTTAGGACATTCAGAATTGTGTTTTTCCTCACCAACAAAGCACAGATTCACCAGCACAGTTGCAGTTTGGTGCTGAAATGGAAGAAGACAACAAACTACAAACATAACCTTTACTAAACTGCACTTATGATGAAGCCAGAATACAGCCGCTTAGCTTTGTGTTTGTATTCAGGTGACTGCAGTGTTAGGGACTGTCTCACAATTACCAGAAGAAATGTAAAGTGTTTCAGTGTCTGTAGCCAATGACACTCACATTAAACACACAAAACATCCATGTGACTTACATCAGTCATTTTAGACATTTTCATCATTTTATTAAATATTAGTAATAATGTCACATTCATGCATCTTCATACATATTAATATATTATTGTCTTTGTTTTATATACAATTAGAAAAGAATAATAAATTAAACTCATGTTATTAAATCTAATGATGTCAAACCAGCTCATTAAAATACAGACACTCATTCCTGACAAACTACACAACCTATTTTGTGAAATAACAGTGTGTGTTTTATTTATTTCCTAGTTGGGCAAGTTTACTGGGCTCAGAACAGCGTTGATCCTTGGTGGAGACAGGTACTGTAGTCACACTTTTCTTTAGTTGTCACATGTCAACCATGTGTTTTAGCACAGACAGTGACATCTGTTTTCCCTCTTTAGCATGGATGATCAGTTCGCTGCACTACATGAGAATCCAGACATGTAAGTACATCACAGCCACACACTCATATACGCTGCTGAAGATGCAGATAAAACCTTTTCTTTAATAGAATATAGTAGTGGCTTCCATCTAATGTGTGAATGTAGTTACTCATCTATTACATCTGTCATGTAGTACACAATATCTGTGCTAACAGGCCATGCGAGCAGACACGGTCACACCCACAACAGACAAACTTGGGGGGGACCTGAGTGACTTGTCGCCTGTTAGAGTGAACACAGGATTAGCCTATGCTAGCAAACTGCATGGGCACAGCAGTCTGTCCTAAAGCATGAGCTAGTAAACGTGAGGAGTCAAGGTGTTTTGATTGTTGTTTTTCCCCAGTGGTTAGCATACTCTAACGTCAGCATCGTTTACACAGCAATTAAGATAGTATCATAGACCATATATATCGCACACCCCTTGTACGTAGTGTAAATTAAGTTGCTCAAGCCATTTCATGCTGCAGCCTGATTGTTCTGTGTCTCTAGTATCATTGGTACTCCAGGTCGTCTGATGCATGTTATCATGGAAATGAACCTGAAGCTGCAGAGCGTGGAGTATGTGGTGTTTGATGAGGCTGATAGGTAAGTACCTACATTAATGACTAATCTGTCCTGCTTTTATTACCAATATGGTCTTGTGATGATGTCAGGCTGTCCGATACATCACCATCATCTTAACCCCAAAGTTACTATACTATAAAGACTATACTATAATACTGCACAAATTTGCTGCACAAATCAGATTTTTGGTCTATATAGATTGTATTCACATTGATTTTAGGATATCTGGGCAGTCAAGTAAAATTTTTTTTATAAAGCGCTTTTTACAGCTGAGGTCACAAAGCAGGTTTATAGGGTTAATAATAACACAAAACAAAATCCCCAGTGATCAAGCCAACAGGGGCAAGACTACCTCAGAGCTGGAGGAAGAAACCTTGGGAGGAACCGGACTCACATGGTTGACCCATCCTCCTCTGGTCAGCTAATTATAAGATTTTGGTAGACACAGAATCCTATGATGCTGTTGTAGTGTTCAGTTTCTGATATAGTGACAGAATGCAAGAATTGTAGTAGTTATACTACTACTACTACTACTACTAATAATAATAATAATAATGGTAGAAGCAAATAGAGTGCATATAAACTTCAGTGTGGTCAGTAGTGTAGGACATCTGGAGCAGCTCATAGTAGTTGGTGGTTTGTGAGCAGCTGGTCTAAGATGGCATCATGCAGAGATAGTATTCAATCCTTCATAAATGTTGGGCTGGACCAGTGGGCAAGCACTCACTCAGAAAAAGACAGAGATGGAATTAGTTTTGTTTGGGTTTATAGAGTACAAGGATTATGAGACGTATCAGAGTATGGCTAATGACTCTGGCAGAACTATATAGAACGGCGTACCTAAAAGGAGAGAGCCAGAAGGTAAACTGGCATGGGAGTTCCCCGAGACACTGGCATCCCTCTGCTCACCGTAACAAACCTGAGTGATGGTGTGAGCAGTGGTAAGACAGCTCCAGCATCTCAGATTACTATACATCCGTATGTCAGTAAACCCCTGGGTCTACAGCCATTCTATAATAAACACATGAAATCTTTTCAAATCTGATCCAAGTCACATTTGGAGGCGATTTGAAATCCAATTACAATTAGATGTCCACAAATCTGTCTCAGTCCAAACGCTCCAATCGGATTTCAAAGTGTCTTTTGTGTCACTTGCATTAGTACAAAAAACAAGTCAAAACCAGAGTGACGCAGATCCAAGAAGCATGTCTCAATTGCGAGGTCCTTAAACACTCTCCAAACTACTGTCTGACAGAAAGCAGCCCTACACCAGCTTAAAGCTAACCCAAAATCTTTAACTTGTACTCCTATGGCTGGTTCAAAATGCTGCTTAATATTTCTAGCATTTTGCCAATTTTTCCTTCCCAATGTAGTAGCTGCCAAATAACCCATCCTATCCACAAGGGGTTTTCCCCATCACTTTGCAATGTCCCTGACTTTAGGAGGGCGAAGACAAGAAGAAGCCTCCTCCGATGTGTGTGATGCGGCTGTCGCCTCTTTTCCAGCTGCCGCTGATACACCGTCTCTGCGGAGCCAATGCACTCGGAGGAAAGCACAGGACCCCAGCTCTGATGGACCAATCAGTAGATGACTGAGCCAGTGTGAAATGTAGTGTGAAAGTAATGGGGAGAGAGGACCATCTACCAGAGAGAGCATGGCCAGTTTTTGCCCTGGCTGTCGATGGCAAACAGCATTACCGGGATTTGATCTCACGATCCTCTGGTCATAGTGTCAGTGTCTTAGCCCGCTAAGCCACTCGGGGGGCCAATGCTGCATAATTTAACCTTAATCTAATCCTATTGAGACTAGAGACTTAGTTAATGGAAGTTGTGATGCAGTTTTGTTGAGAAGACACACCAATATTGGCAAGATTGTTCTAACAGCTGTGGCTGCCAGGAGTACTGTGTTTTGTCCTACAGCAGATTGGAGTATTTAAATGCGTTGTGATGTTTTTCAACAGGCTCTTTGAGATGGGTTTTGCTGACCAGCTGCAGGAGATCATCAGACGACTCCCTGAAACTCGACAGACACTGTTGTTCTCTGCCACGCTGCCCAAACTGCTTGTGGAGTTCGCTAGAGCTGGTAAGACCTGACCTTGTATAGCAGTTAAGGCCAATTTATATCAACAGGGCTTCTGAGATGTGGTGCACGATCAAAGTTCTACACTCTGTCATGCTTTAGTGTCACTTTCTGTAATGTGGCAAACTTAATAAAAATGTTATGATTGTTGCAAAGAAATCACAGAAATGTACTTACCGTGTCTATCTGTATATGTTAGGCCTTTTAACTTATCACATTTCACACCTGCTATAAATCTGTTAACAATATTTGAGAGAAAGATGCACATTTCCACCTAACATCACTCACAGCGCAACATCTGGAAATAGTTGTAACCTAACATTACAGCATCATTACTGCTGTTCTTTCTTCCACAGGACTGACTGATCCAGTCCTGATTCGTCTAGATGTTGACACTAAACTCAGTGATCAGTTAAAGGTAAAGTGAAGTAAACATTTGTGATGCATTGAATGTTTGGCAATTATTCAGCTGAAAATGGCCAGAAACTCAATTTTGGTGTTTAAATGAAAAGACTGAATAATTTATACCGAACACCAACCTTTTAATGACCGATTCACCAGCACAGTAACAGTTTGGTGCTGAAATGGAAGAAGACAAAAAACTACAAACACAACCTTTGCTAAACTGCACTTATGATGAAGCCAGAATACAGCCGCTTAGCTTTGTGTTTGTGCTCCGGTGACTGCAGTGTTAGGGACCGTCTCACAATTACCAGAAGAAATGTGAAGTGTTTCAGTGTCTGTAGCCAATGACACTCACATTAAACACACAAAACATCCATGTGACTTACATCATTCATTTTAGACATTTTCATCATTTTATTAAATATTAATAGTAATGTAACATACATACATCTTCATACATATTCATATATTATTGTCTTTGTGTTATATACAAATATAAAAGAATAATCTAATGATGTCAAACCAACTTATTAAAATACAGACATTCATTCCTGACCGACTACAAAACTTATTTTGGAAAATAGTTTAGTTACTATTTTTTTTTCCCAGTTTTGGCCAAAAATCTTCATTTCGGTGCATCCCTAGTAAACATAATATATAAGAAAATGACATTAACAGCCTGTTTTGTAAATTAACACCTTATTCCTATTTTGTCAGCTGGCTTTCTTTCACCTGCGACTGGATGACAAACCAGCACTGCTGTTGCATCTCCTTCGTAATGTAGTGAAACCCCAAGAGCAGACAGTTGTATTTGTGGCTACTAAACACCATGTGGAGTACCTGAATCAGGTGTGTGTGTGTTTAATTTTTGTTACACATCAGTCCATATTATTCTTGTATTGTCTCAGGGCTTTTTGTACTGGGTTTGCTGAGTGCTTGCAGTGTTGAACTCTATGTATTGTCTCTGTATTAGCTGCTTACTGCAGAAGGAATCGAGTGCGCCTACATCTACAGTGCTCTGGACCAGACAGCAAGAAAGATCAACATTGGCCGTTTTGTTCACCGTAAAGCAATGGTGCTTCTGGTGACGGATGTGGCAGCTCGTGGTATTGACATCCCTCTCTTGGATAATGTCATCAACTACAACTTTCCTTCCAAGGCAAAGCTTTTCCTGCACAGAGTTGGTCTGTTTGTGTTTATTTACCATTTAATACTGAAATGCCAGTGGTTTGTTCCCGTTATGTGACCCCTTCTATCTGATGGGCTTTTGTTGTAGGTCGTGTAGCCCGTGCTGGCAGGAGTGGTGTAGCATTCAGCTTGGTTTGCTCGGATGAAATTCCCTTTGTTTATGACCTTCATCTCTTCCTTGGGCGACCTATGGTGCTTGCAGCCTCTGATCATCCACAGGGTATTTCACCTTTTCAAAGTTGATCGTCCCATCAAATTATGATGTTCTAGTTGAATGGATTGAGAAGTAATGTAGTGCAGGGAAGCATTTCTCCAGACATATGACCTAAAGCATCATCAGATTTTCACACAAGTCCTAAAAGTAGATAGAGAGAACCCAGTTAAACAAATGAGACACAAATATTATACTTGCTCATTTATTGAGGAAAATGACCCAATATGACATATTTGTGAGTGGGAAAAGTATACGAACCTCTAGGATTAGCTAACTGCTAATTTGAAGGTGAAATTAGAATCAGGTGTTTTCAGTCAATGGCAGTCAGGTGTGCTGTGCTAATGTGCAGTGAGGTTTAGTTTCAGAGTAAGACTGTGTGTGTTGGAGTCTAACAGCCTGAGGGATGAAACTGTTGGACAGTCTAGCAGTGAGGGTCTGAATGCTGCTGTATCTTGTGAAATCTGCCCTAGTTAACAGCTGGATATTTCAAAATGACGCCACTGGAAAAACAAAAGGAACAGACGTGCAGTTGCTTTGATATTGTTTAGCTCACTGAATCGGTCGATATTGTACTTGCACAGTGCAACAGCTCTAGTTAGCATTTCTCTCATCTTTGTTTTTGAATCTCAGATGCTGATGGTGTAATTGGCCGTGTTCCGCAAAGCATTCTGGATGATGAGGAAGCACATCTCCTCACTGCTCATGAAAACTCACTAGACCTCCAGAACCTCCGACACATCTCGGAGAACGCTTACAAGCAGTACCTGAAATCACGACCTAATCCCTCACCAGAATCTATCAAACGTGTAAAAAACTCTGAATTGTCTGCCATAGCTGTGCACCCACTGCTAGGTGTGTGTTACGTTTGGATTTTCATTTTTGATGACCGTTTATATGTTTGGCCTCTGCCTGTTTAAAGTAGCATCCTCTGCAATTCTTTTAGGGTCAGGTCTGGAGAAGATGGAGCTGGAGAGATTGCAGATGGTTGACTCCATCAAGGCTTACAGGTCAAAATCTGTAAGTCACATTAGATCCCTAGGCTGATGTTCTTGTTCATATAAATTGGGACAATTTTCAGTGTAACTAGCTTCCTGTGACTTACATGTGATGCTTGGTCGTCTCAGACTATATTTGAGATCAACTCCAGCAACAAGACCAGTGCAAGTGAGGTGATGCGGGCAAAGCGTTCTCGGGACAGCAAACTGGTGGACAAGTTTCAGAGGACAAGGGAGGAGCTGCTCGCAGAGAGCCAGCTGAATAAACCAGCTTTTCAGACTGTAAGCACAGCTGAGCCACAACACAGCGAGGAAGAGGAGGAGGACCTTCAGGTGAGTGTAGAGGATGTTAACTAATGTGGGTGTTACAGTTTTTTTAAGAATACTTGAGAAGTATGCCAAGATGGGCATAAAAATTATTTGTCACAAAGTCCACCATATAAAGGTAGAAGTGTGTGAAAGATTGTAATGACATGGATTTGACTGTATTGTCTGTGTAGATATTAGTCGACACTGTATTAAGTAACTTTTTACTACTACTAATACTAATAGTGCTGCTACTACTATTACTACTACTGCTGCTACTAAATACCACTAACAATGCTATTACTACTACTACTACTACTACTGATACTACTACTGCTGCTACTAATACTAAATGTTTATTCTACTAGTACTACTACTAAACTACTGCTACTTCTACTAATACTGCTACTATTACTACTGCTGCTGCTACTAAATACCACTAGCAATGCTATTACTACTACTACTACTACTGATACTACTACTGCTGCTACTAATACTAAATGTTTATTCTACTAGTACTACTACTAAACTACTGCTACTTCTACTAATACTGCTACTATTACTACTGCTGCTGCTACTAAATACCACTAGCAATGCTATTACTACTACTACTAATACTAATACTACTACTGCTGCTACTAATACTAAATGCTTATTCTACTAGTACTACTATTAAACTACTGCTACTTCTACTAATACTGCTACTATTACTACTGCTGCTGCTGCTAAATACCACTAGCAATGCTATTACTACTACTACTAATACTAATACTGCTGCTACTAATACTAAATGCTTATTCTACTAGTACTACTACTAAACTACTGCTACTTCTACTAATACTGCTACTATTACTACTGCTGCTACTAAATACCACTAGCAGTGCTACTGCTAACTACTACTAATGCTACTACTGTTACTAATACTAAATACTTGTACTGCTACTAATACTACTGCTACGTCTACTATTACTACTACCACCACTGATACTTCTACTAATACTACTACTAGTAATACTACTACTGCTGCTACTACTAATACTTCTACTAAGACTACTACTACTATTACTACTACTTCTAATACTAATACAATTATTTTTCACTAATACTGTTACTACTAAATAATAATAATAATTAGTATAATATTCATGATAATATGCTGTTATGATCTAGATAAAATCTGAATATAAATCTGTTTGCTCTGCCCATCTCTACCACCAGGGTGTGTTTTCAGAAGTGGTTGGAGGAAAGAGGCGGAAATGTAATGAAGAAATGGAGGTGGACAGACCTAAGAGTAAGAAGCAAAGGCAGTCGGGTCGAGATGAGGAGTTTTACATTCCATACAGGCCAAAAGATTTTAACTCCGAAAGAGGGTAAGACTGACCACTTCTTTTCCTTCAGGTCTAAAATGACCTCGTCGTGCAGGTATAGCCTGGTTAAAAGTACTGTGTAGTGATGACTGGTGATTTGTTGGCAGGCTCAGTCTTGCAGCAGAAGGCAGTGTGTTTGAGCGACAGGCTTCTTCAGCTGTGCTGGATCTGATGGGCGATGAGAACACCACCCTGAACCAGCACAAGAGCATAATGAAATGGTGAGGACCGATGCCTTAAAACCCAAATACAGCATGTTCACGTCGACATGCTTTAACGTGTCCTCTGACTCTTTAGGGATCGCAAGAGAAAGCGGTTTGTTCGTGACACGGGAAAAGAAGATAAGAAAAGCAAAATAAAAACAGAGAGCGGACAAGTCATCAGTGCCAAGAAAAAGAAGAAGAATTTGTATCCTTTCATGTTTTCTCTGTTTGTTGTTTATAAAGGAATTGGGTGAAGAATAGCTGTGTGTTCTGCTCAGAGTCTCTAGTTCTGTAATGCTGCATTCCTTCACCTCGCCACAGCTATGAGGAGTGGAAGAAGAAGTACAAAGTGGATGATGCATCTGATTCAGATGGAGAGAATGGAGGAGTGAGGGGACAGAGGTTTGGAGGTATGAAATAATGTTATCAGCAGTCAGAAGTTATTTATGCAGAAATAATGTAGCGACACATCATTTACTGATAAAATTTTCTTTATTTTTATTCAGTTTCTACCCTTCTGTCCACGTGTGTGTGTTGATGTTTGTTGCCACACTAGTCTAAACTCTGTTGTCTCTCTGTATTCTGTGTATTGTATACAGAGAGACATGCTGAGACCAAAATGTTCTTTTGTATTTGCGAAAAATAATGCACTTATTTTAACAATTAAAATAGTTTTAAAAAAGATAGATATTTTAAATATATATTTAAAAACCAAAACGATGTGTCCATCACTCTCTTATTAAAAGAATGTCTTAATAGGAATCCTGTAGGAAAATATGCATCAGTATGCAGATTCAGAACTCTTCATTGGTTAATTGAAGCTGTAAATATTTCTACTCTGTAATTATCTTAATTACTGACCACCTGTGCTCTTCCTGTAACTTGATTGTTCTTATTAATAGAATTATTACTATTTCTGTCATGAATTTGACCTCATTTTATTTGATCCTTTTTTATTTTATTTATTTACAATTTAATAAGTTTTACATTTTCTATTGTTTCAGTCCCTTTTTCTGTATCAGTCAGCTCATTGTAAACGAGGGTATAATAAAGGTTGATGTATTTAATTAGCAAATCATGACGGTCTAAATAATGATGTACACCTGTGTGTCTGTGTGCTTTTCAGGTAGGAGAGGTCGGAGGGGAGGCGGAGCTCAGTCTCTGGACAAGAGTGGTTCACGGGTGCGTTCAGAGCTGATGAGCCGTGAGCAAATTCTCAAACAGCGCAAGCATAAGTCCAAGCAGCAGTTCCTGCAGAGCGGCGGCCTGAAGAAGCAACGTGGCAGAAATAAGCAGCGTCTCCACGAGGTCATGAAGTCTGGCTTTGGTCGTGGCCGCTTTAAAAAAGGCAAGATGAAGAAGAGACTATAAAGGCCGATGGGAACCTCAAGTTAGCCAGCGGTCCGGTCATTGTAGTGCTGCTGAGGACTGATTTTAAAAGACTGGCTGTTCATGCTTTAAACATTTGAAGACTGTAGGTGAAATCAGGTTTAATGAGCATCCTGCCTTATTTCTCTGTTTTGGTCTCAAACCTTACAGTATTCAAAGCTGATCTATAAAACAGTGGTCCCCAGCCGTGGTCCTGGAGGCCTACAGTAACTTTTTTTGCTCCCAGCAAACGTGACAGAACTATTCACCTCGTTAGCAAGTTCTTAATGAGTTACAGTGCACAGCAGTAGGCTTCAGGACCAGGGTTGGGGACCACTGCTGCTTTAACGGAACAGACTTCTGAATAATGGTAAGAATCGGGTATAATTTGGGAAACTGAGGTTACATCATTAAGAAAACATTACAACCTGCAGCCACTGACTTGTGTTAAAACTTTGTTAATATATGATATTTTTAGATCCAATACAGATGTTGATGACTTCACATTGTGTTCTGTGTCTTTCCTGAATAGTGTACCGGTCATTTATTTTGGCAGGGAATGCAAACCACACTCAGATTTGGCAGTTTTACTGAGAACATCCACTCGGTGGCAGCAAATCACAATTTATCTGATTTGTCCATGAGCTTCTGTGTTAGTTAAAGCCAATCTGAGGTCCTACTTGTACTTTTTTATCTGGTTTTTGATTCTCTGACGGCAAGCAAATATGTGAGTCATGCAAATGCTCAGCTGCTGTGCATCTCGAAAGAATCACAAATTAGCCACAAAGATGAAAAAATGAGCTTTTTGGGAAATCTGCTAGTTTACAGAAGTATGCAGTCAGACATGTAGGGACAGACTGTAGATGAGGCCCATCTGGATGTACTTAGATTCCCGCTGTTGTTTGGTGATGTGTAACCTGTGTTATCGCTGGGTTATCTGTGCCATATCTGAGTTATGCTGGGATCTGATTGACCACAATGATGATTTGTGAACAGCTTTTACCGCTGTCAGCAGCGTAGGTCTACAAGTGATATAGAGAAGCTTTTGAGTCGTCTTAAATAGTTTCAAAAGCAGTGAGAATCATTTTTATACACAACTTCATATCTCTGCTACAGATGAACATGTAAACTTTGTTTCCAGTTTGTACCGTTTATGAACATTTCAGCTATAATTCATTAATTCAATGCAGATCACCCAGGCTACAATCACATTACCAGGCTGATGTGACTCAAGTCTGTTCTTTTCTAATCAGATGTGAGTCACTTTCATATGTGGTTCTAAATCAGATACGTATCAGATCCATGAACATGTGACTTGAATGTGACGGTAAAGATCAGATTTCATGTCTTTTTGCTTGTACACATGTACGTAGTGGGTGAGTCAGCGTTGGCTTCTCTTGTTTACTCACGTAGCTGTAAAAACAGCAAAAGCAGCCAGCTGGCATTTATTCACCTTCTTCACCTGATCATGTACAGTCACCACCTGTTTACTGTCCTCCTGATCAAAACACCATCACACACCAGCTACTAACACGTCTGTTTTACCAGTTTTACTAAAATCAGTCCTCTCACAAATACAAGGTTGCCAGATCATCCAAACATCCTGATTTTGTAACAAAATCGCACTACACAAACGGAAACTAACCCAAACTCTAAAGTGACACATACCTTTCAATGAGCTTTAAAACGTAAATCTACTTCAAATCTTGCTTTCTCATTCAATCTCTTCTTTTATTTAGTGCAAAAACCCTGCAAACCGCCAACTCTGACGTTTTACCGGAGGCTCTATTTTTGCAAACCTGGCAACCCTGAACAAATGTGACTTATGTTATTGGTGATGAAGGTGACGTGTATACACGTATCAGTATGTGCATCCGAGTTGTTTCAGGGACAGATTGGTTCACATTACAGACAGATACAAGCTAAATTTAACATACAAAAAGAACCAGACATGCAATGAGTGGTAGTTTAGGCTTAAGCCTCATACTGTTACTGTGAATGATTTTTAAGAACTAACTAAAGGCTTCCTTTGCCGAAAAAATGCAGAATCTCAAAATATTGGCATCATAAATTTGGTTCCTGTTTCTGTTGACTTTAATAAGGTTGGAGAACACTTGATATTGCACCACCGTTCCATGCAAGAGAGTTCCAATTCCTTGAGAGTCTTGGCTTTTCTCTGGTGACCTGAAGGGATCACAGATTGTCAGTTTGGAGAATGGGACGGCCATTGCAAGACCTTGATTTTGTGTTGCTGCAACCATATCTTTGTTCTTTGGGACATTGACTTGTTGGCCAATTTCAACCCTTTGACAGAGGCAACCAAATGTTTGTGGCAGTATTGAGTGGAATTTATTACTTCAATCATCTTTAACAAGCCCCTGGACCACTGGCAGCAAAACAGACCCAATGCATCAAAGACCCACTGCTGTATTTTATTGTAGGTATCAGGTGCTGTTTTTGTACCGTTTCCTTTTCTTGATACCAAACAATGTTCTGCATGACCAATAAGCTCATTTTTTCTCTCATCTGACCACTTGTCAAGTCTCACGGACTCAGGAGAAAATGCCTATGCTTGAAGGGGGGCCTGTATGTGAGCTATTAAAACATCTCAGATAGGACCTAATCCCAGAGAGGGACAGGAGACCATGGTACTTTAGAGGCTTCCTATCGCATAAACCTCAGCTCTATTCTGAAGTGAAGAGGAGTGACTACCGTATCTTCTTTCCCAGGACTGACACAGCATCCACTTGAGATAGGACTGAGTGACTGCTGCTCCAATCTGCGGTGAGACTGCAGTAACGTCATAGCCTTTGGGCTACAAGACTGAATACATCCCTTATTAAAAACTATACTGTTATATAGCGTTGTATGCGATTGCAGCCTATTAATCTTCCTCTTGGTGGTCTTTTTGATGGATATTTGTTCTTCAGAGCATCCATTAAGTCCAGAAAGACTGACGTTTCGTTATTGCCTTGGCCCTTGCCTGTTGAGCATCCAGGGTGCGGAGTTGTTGACATGGCATCTCAACAATGGATGTCTTTAAAAGGACAATCCTTAATGAGTTAGTTGGGGTGCACGGTTTCCTGTTTCTTGTTTTAGTCAATTTGTTGCTGGTGTTAATTTAGTGGAGTAGATTTAAATGAGACTTCTGAAAAGCTCACTCACACAATTAGGGCTAATGTAAATAAAGAGTGACAGTCAGCTGTGTAAGTCCAGCACAAACCTAAATCAGTATCTTTGTTGACTGTACTTTTGGCTTCAATCTAGGTAACACGGTCTAAGTTTTGCAATATTATAGGGCTGCAAAATTATTTTTATACTTAAACTACCACTCAAATATAAAGCCCATTATATTTTTCCATGACATGTACTTTTACTTCTGTTACTTTTATTTATAACTATTTCCAGACTGATGTACTTTTACTACTTTTATTTTTCCAGACTCTGACATGTAATTTTTTTACTTTTATTTTTTTTCTAACTGTTTCCACATTGTGATTACATACTTTTACTGCTTTTCTTTTTTCTAGTTGATTCCAGATTGTGACATGTAATTTTACTACTTTTAGTTTTATTTCTAGCTGTTTAAAGACTGACGTATTTACTACTTCTAGTTTAATTGCTAGCTGTTTCCACACTCTGACATGTAATTTGACTTTTTTATTTCTAGTTGTTTACAGACCCTTGACAACATGTAATTTGACTATTTTTTTTTTTTTTGTGCTGTTTTCACATTGTGATTACGTACGATTTCTTTTATTTTTTTTTTCCAGACTCTGACATGTACTTTTACTTCTTTTCATTTTTGTTCTACCTGTTTCCAACAGACAACAAAATGTTATGATTCTAGTGACCTCTAGTGGATGTTTTAGCCAAACTTACCTCTACCAACTGGTAAAGATGGAACTATGAGGTTTGAGTTAAGTGTAACACCTTCTACAAATAACATGTAGTGACTCGGATGTGCTCTACCAAAAAGTCCAGCTGACCGTTAAAGAGAAGAAATATCTTCTTATAACCCACTGAAACACTTTTGCAGTATCATGAATCTGACCTTTTTCTGGATGTTTCTGAAGATTAAAAATGTAGAAAATTATTAGGAAGATGTTGGTTTATGCGGCTTATAGCCAGAAAGTCTTGGTGATGTGACCTTTATATCGTGATTGGTTCATGGCATCCATCCTGGTATGTTGGGATGCACACTCTCCACAAGATGGCACTGAGTAGCAAAGAAAAGTGCCCGTACCTTCAGCCCCCCTCTGTCTTTAGGTTTCTGAGGCAGGCTTAGGCATAATCAATTACTTAGTCAGCCCCTCTTTGCTTTGCTTGTTTAATCCTTAATGTTGTTCTGGAAGTTCTTTGCTCTCTGTCACCGTGGTGTGTTTGACGTGGACTCCGGCTAATTGGGACCATAGGACCCAGTGAATTGAATTTACATGCCTGCGCACCTCTATAAAGGCCTCTAACCCCGTATAGGGAGTACACGCATGGTTCGGCTAGATTATTGGCCGACCAGGAGCCAATGGTGTGGCGAGATCTGTACTTCAGTGGCATGTGTATTCAGGCCTGCTGGGCTCAGATCAGCTTTGTGCTCTTTTAATGGCTTCAGTGGGCAAAGTTTTCAAAGATCTGCTCCTAGATTTATGCTCGGTTTGTATGACTCCACACAAATGCAGAATTTGCTTTAATCACCCAACACTCTCCAGCTCGTAGGTCTTGGGCTAGAATCAAACATTTGTGGTATGCGTTCAAACCCAAATTATTTGAGGAATTTTTGTGTGTGTTTAAATGGTTGTATTTCCCTTCCTACCTTTAATCGTCTGGATTTGGAACTTGCTCATGCTTCCTCCCTGCCTCCCAGTGCTTTGTGTCTGATGATGTGCTTATGGCGTACTGTACACACTGAAATCCCATTTATTCTAATAAAGCAGGAGAATTAAAGCTCTTCTCCAGCTTCTGCTCCCACCTGTCACTGACTTGAAATATGGGTGAAGCTCACTGTACGGCAGGCTGCAGGATGGTGATCTGCACCCGTCTTCTGTCCTGCTGTGATAAATCTCTGCGCACCCCATCGACAGAGAAGTGAATTTGAAGCGCAGGCATTTAGTTCCACCAGAGAACCGGCGTTCTCTCAGCACGCGAGGGTCTCTCTGCCTTTTTGTCCTTCCCTTTGATCCCTCTTTTTCCTTCTTTTCCTTTGCCATTTTGTAGGACTTTTTTTCATGTTCAGGGGTGTTATAACTGAATTCAGCAGGTCAACCCTGCCAAGTGCCTCACTCTCAAATCATCTTAGTCGTAGAGAGGGATGCGCCAGACAAAACTGAACAAAATAAAACATTTGTCTAAACACAGAACGGGTTTTCATTTCTATGAGTAATTATAAACTTAACTAAACTATTTCCCAAATTAAGTCATGTAGTTTCTCAGAAATGAATGTCTGTTGCTTTGACAGCTTTGGGTTTAATATGAGTTACATTATTATTAGGGATGTCCCGATCACGTTTTTTCTGTTCCCGATCCGATCCGAGTCATTAATTTTTTAGTGTCTCCTGATACCGAGTCTCAAACCGATACT
>BRDA01009702.1:0-12013 GCA_036984385.1 Crenuchus spilurus
TATGTTATTGGAATTTTTGTCGTTGAGTCTTACTGAAAAGCATTTTTAATAAACCAACTGTAAATATGCTATTGCAAGCCCCCAACCCCCACCCCCCCCCCGGTCCAAGGTGTCCTGGTTTTCCCAAATGAAAATATGGTCACCCTACAATCACTCCTTTTAGCCAATCATTAACAACTGCTTTGTGACCCATTTTCCACACATCAGACATTCATTGCATTATACCAACTCTTCTAAACCTATGAGGAGTTCCCTCACACACCCCACACGTATTTATAGCCTGATCATCCTCATGAGGCGCCATCTGCAGGAGCCTGAATTTGCTGCCATGTTTTTATTTCTCATTATGTTTAATAATAATAAGTTCTAATAATAAAATAATTTAAAAAACTTCAAAAGCACAAAATAGCAAAATAAAAAGAATGACAAAATAACATTAAAATATTTCCTTTTTTTAAAGACTAAACACTTAAGACTAAGGGTGGCTTCTAGACATTGGGCTGGAGATATTTGGGGGACCTGGCAACTCGACTTTCTACCCCCATTCATTCTTAAACAGATAATTCTGAATTTAACTAATTTATTCCGAAAACCGTACGCCGTATACAAAAAGCTGTACAGACGCACGCCATTCCTGATTAGACCGAATATTCCGGTATTGGACCGGTGTCGGTATCTCGACCCCATCTCTGAAGTTTACTGTGTGTAAAGCTGCTGTTTAGTACTAAGGAGGGTTTGGTGCCATGAAACCTCACAGACACAACATACAGCGTGTTGTATACATGTCACTGAATATTTATGCACTGCAAGCAAGCATTTACATATTTATCTACTACATACACGTTTGCAGTCTTTATCCGTTAAACATAAAGCGCAGAATGTTAAACACACTGTCTTAACATTACTAATCAGGTAGAACATCAAGGTTGCCAGCTCCATAAAAATCTCCATCTCGAGGTGTGACAGAATGCAGCCTTACACAAGCTGAAACTAACCCAAAATCTTAAACTCCCAGTTAAAAGAAGCTTTATTATTATGTAAAAATGAAGAAAATACCTACATAATTGTTTTTTTTTTCATATATCCACTTCGCTACTCTAATCATTTCAATTCTTTAATATTTGAAAGTCTACCTAAGACATTTCCATCATATAGTCTTTTGTGTTTTTAACGAACCACTTTACACCCAGGCATTTAATTCCTTTATATGTTGTGCCTTGTAAGAGCTTTTTGGTTGTCATTGTAAATCAAGTGCCTAAATTAAAGCCCTCATCCATAGACTGAAATTTCCAAAATTGTCCACTTATGCGTAAAATTTGTGAACCTGGCAACTTCTAGAAAACATGAATTCTATCCCGCTTAAACTTCTGTAAACCCGCCGTCTAGTTTAAATCCGCTGCTCAGCCAATAACAAGCACACAAACTTAACTGTCACCAGCTCTGGAGGTGGGCGTTTGATTGATTCAATGTTAGTCCAATCGGCAGGAGGAACTGTTCTCAATGGGCGGATATTGTTTGAATTTTTAAAGTTTTTAGCCAATCAAGTTGAGCACTTGAGGGAGGAGTCCGACAGGCATTTAATCAACTGGACTGTGTCGCAGTAGACGAGAAGCGCAGATTGTTTTTCTGGAGAGAAGGAGTGGATTAATATCTGTGTATAGGTGAGTTCTGTTAATTTTTTTATAGGGCTTATCATTTTATTTTTTGACTCTACATGCTTAGTAAGCGCGTTTAAAATTTACTTTTTGAACACGTTGCTAACAAGGTCACAGCATGCCTTGATTTTTAGTTATAAAACAACTTTTAAACTCAATTTCAGTTCTGTAACTTCCTGCCGTTGTTTAAAATTGTCTACCTATCGACATAACTTAGTTATGCTAAGCGAAAGTTATTTTACGGGTTTCCTCGTTCCGCCTTAAATTTCGCTGTAGTTACGGTCACGCGCCTTGTGCTCTCAATAGTAACTACTGCAGGATTTAAGGTGGAACGGCGAGTTACTTTTGTTCGAGCGTTAATGGCCGCGTCTTCAAAATAAAAGTCCCATGACATTAAACTTGTTAATTAAAATTCAGTGAAATATTAAAAAGTGGATGTGAGTTAGCATTAGCTTCAGCACAGCTCCCACAACAGGTTATAGGTTTAGGCGGGAAACAAAATGGAGGGACTCTTATTGTTGTGAGCAGTCGGCTCTGAGCGGATTAAACTGGTTGTTTTGCTCTACAGACTTCAGTACATAGGACGCGTTATAATTCGTTCTGTTTTGTTCTTCCTTTAAACTCTTTAATCAGACTCCAGCGGCCATGGGTAAAGATCCTAATAAGCCGAGAGGAAAGACCTCTTCCTACGCCTTTTTTGTGCAGACCTGCCGAGAAGAGCACAAGAAGAAGCACCCAGGAACTTCGGTCAACTTTGCCGAGTTTTCCAAGAAATGTGCGGAGAGATGGAAGGTGAGACGTCCTGATTCTTTTTGCCGGGCGAGTCGGTTTATAAACAACTCGGGGTTGTTTGCTTCCGTGTTTAGATTAAAGTTCTCAGAATTATGAAGGAATTGCAGTTGTAGTCCAATCCAGGATTTTGTGCCAACTGATTTGCTTCTGTAATAACCTCAAACTTAAAGTAGCGCCACCCAGACGGGTGGAACAAAATCATGGACTGAATTTTTACCTTCTGGATCATATTTCCCCAAACTATATTTAATGAAATTTCACATTTTCTCTTCTCTGTAAGATGTTTGCATAAACAAATGTGCTTGGTGATTTAAAACATCAAAAAGTATAGCTAAATATGGAGGGGGTTTAAAGTATTGAACAATGTTCAACTGTTGATAAAGCCCAACTTAAATGCATTTCCTATCACAACTTTGCTAAACATGTTTTGATTTTTTAGGGCTGGTTGTAAAAAGGGGTGGGATTAGAGACACTGCATCACATGGGGGTGCGCTGCACTAGCAGTGTCATCATAGGGGGTGGGGCAATGGCAGCATTGGTGCAAATGGAGAGTAGAGCAGTATGTCTAATCAGTGTCTTGTTTTTTCAGACAATGTCACCCAAAGAGAAGACCAAGTTTGAGGAAATGGCCAAAACTGATAAGGTACGCTATGACCGGGAGATGAAGAACTATGTGCCACCCAAAGGTGCAAAGAAAGGGAAGAAAAAGAAGGACCCAAATGCCCCAAAGAGGCCACCGTAAGTACAATTTTTTTTAAAGACCGGAACATATGTATATCTTCATGCCAACTTGTACACCAAAAGTGACTTTATTTTTGCAGATCTGCTTTCTTCGTGTTCTGCTCTGACCATCGTCCAAAGGTGAAGAGCGACAACCCAGGGATCTCCATTGGTGATATTGCAAAGAAGCTTGGTGATATGTGGTCCAAACTGGCAGCAAAGGAGAAGTCACCTTATGAGCAGAAGGCCCTGAAGCTGAAGGAGAAATATGAAAAGGTAAAGTCTGATTTCTTTAATTTCAGCCTTTGCTTTTGCTGTTGCTTGTGTCTAACTTATGTCTTGATTTTAAGGATGTCGCCGCATACCGTGCCAAGGGTGCAAAGGCAGATGGTGCCAAGAAGGGTGCACCTGGCCGGACAGGAGGCAAGAAAGCAGAAGCTACAGATGAGGATGATGATGATGAAGAGGAAGAAGATGAGGAGGAAGAGGACGAAGATGATGATGAGGATGACGATGAGTAAATTTGTCAGGAAACTTGAGCTGAATTGTTTGCAGAACAATGTGAAAATGCATTTTTATTATTATTATTATAACTTTTTTTTTTTTTTTTAGCATTTGAATATTTCCAAAACATGTACAGGAATGTGTATAGATGAAATACATCGAGGTCATGTACTGTTTTGTAAATTAACAGCTGTTCTTGTTTCTAAGCACTGCGTTTTTTTGTTTGATAGCTGTGGTTTCCCTCTATTTGCAGAAAATTGTTTCCACTGCCATTGTAAGGAAAATGAGGAACAATGTTATGTAGTTTGAATTTTTTTAGATGTTGGGCTTTAAATTTGTGTAGACAATTTTTTATAATAAAACTTTGTATATTATGATCAAATTTAGGTGGTCTTTGTTTTTTTTTTTTTTTATAAACAGTCTTTCCATGGCTAACAGTGAAAACAGTAATTGTGTGTAGACTATTTTGGCAGTATTGATATTGCTCTTCATAGTTTTAATAAAACCCTTAAGGCAGTGCAAGCAGTTGGGTCATTGAACTATTCAAGACCCAACAGTAGTACTTAACAGACACTGAAGATAGTGTAACAACTCTTGAACCAGTTTTCCGTAACAAGAGGAAACTTGCCTAAATGATCTGTTTACAGTCCTGTAAACAAAGGAGCAGAAGACGAGTTGGCCTGCACTTGTATTCCCAATATAAAGCCATAAGGCATTTAAAATATTGATACTATTCATTTAAATGTAAAATATGCATGCAAGCTGGTAAATATTTAAAACCTAAGCAATACAAAGGGCTGCTTTAGAAATAGTGATTTTACCTCGGTGGATTGTGTATAATTTTTTTAAAATTGATAACATGGCTGCAGCGAGCCATGGCAGGTGTTTGCTTAGGAAGTGCATCAATACCTTTATCCTTTAAAATTAATGGCTACCTCTTTCACAAAAATATAAAGAAGTGTCAACAGGGATTAAGGGTTAAACAACTCATACAATCATTCCTACATCTAACACCTTAATCTGCAGGACCATTTAGTTATTAGTCTTAAAAGGCTTCATATTCAGAACTGAACTGTGAACCCACATAAACACTTAGTCCCAGTTTCCTGGACAGGGATTAAGTTTATTCCTGGACTTTAATCTTTTCAATGGAACATCTCCATTCAAAATGGTGTGTAGGCCAGGACTAGTCTTAATCCTGTGAGTATGACAAGTAAAAACTATTAACTAGTACTTTTAAATCACTCATTTTGTCCTTACATAATCCAGATAGACAGTCCAAATGTTTGTAGACACCCCTTCTAATGAATACATTCATCTACAGATGTTCACACAGCTTGTCTAGTAGCTGCCAATATAATAGAACTGAAGAACCTGTTGGCACCATGTCTAATGCCATGTGGAAAAGAGGGCACTGCACTGAGCCATGGAGCTCTATTCTCTGCTCCATCCAATATTTTAGGGATGAGGTGGAGTGAGTCAACTTCGTGATGCTCTTGTCATTGCCTGCAATCAAACCCTCATAACAATGCTTGAACACCTGGCCAGTAGAGAATAACTTAAATGAGTAGGTGTCCCAGTACGTTCATCCATATGGTCCAGATGCAGCCTTAATCCATCAGTTAAGACCAGAAGTCAAAATGGTGTGTATCACTGTAAATATGCCTGTACATTTAAAATCATGACGATACGGCAAAGCTGTTTACACAACTGGTAGAAAGGTTTCCTTTATTGAGACAACAGTGCCAATATAACTTCATAAGTTAGATATTTACACCTTCATAATGAGGCTCACTGTATCTCAAAATGTTAATTTAGAAATAATTGTATGTACATCGTACAAAAAACAGCCTACGCTGCACTTCTCTTCGTTGGGATATTTTGGCCGCTGACAACACACATCCAGTGATTCTTAAGATTTAAATCATCAGTTGTTACATAAACACGTAAACATTCCTTTTACCAAGCAGACATCAATGCAATAGAAAAAAAATAAATACTTAACCCTCATTTTTTAGTTGATCCTGTTGCCCATTTCCCTGCTGAATTCACCCCCCTAGCCAATAAGGAAAAAAAGGCAGATTTAAAAGTTTCACTGAGACAAAGAGCCGAATATTGGAGTGGCAAGTCCTCTCAAACACGATGAACGTCCAGTGTCTTATTAAAAGAAATGCTTCCCGTGAAGTGATGAACAATCCACGTGATGAAAGTAAAGGCTAACAGTTTGATAACGGAGCAGCGGCGAGTTAAAACAGTGGTATTAGAACTTTCATTTTCACCTTCCCACAATGCTGCAGTCAGAAAGAAACTGAAGCAAAACCCCGAAGCAAAGCTCATAGCAGCACAAAGGCCAGGCGGGATGTAAACATAATCCGCTATGGAGCAAAAAAAAAAAGTTACAAGAGTTCATGTTATGTCCTCTAGGTCATTTCTGGAGATGATCAAAAATGCAAAAGGTCTCCATCAGATGTATTTACACTGTTAACACCTGGTGCTGTAAACACAGGAGAAAGTCAGCATTTTTCTCTTTTTTTGTCCGTTAAATGGCACATCCTTGGACTCAGACCGCCACAATGTTGTTCATTTCCCATTTCTGAGTGCTCTTACTGTTGTCACAATCAGAGATGAAAACTTTGTGCAAGACATCTGACCGGTCTAAACATTTCCCCGTAGGTACGTGTGTAAACCGATGTAGATCCTGGAAGAACAAGAGCAGAGAAATCAAAATTAACAGGTATTGGGAGAAGATAAGAGGACTGTCCTGCAGGTGTTTAATATAATTCTCAGGTAACATACATGAGCATCATTAAAGAGGCCATATTGTTTAATCAAAACAACTGGGACGGCGGGACGACCAAGACTGGAGGTCACAAGTGCATCACCATAAAGATGAATGGTGGTCTGGTGGTTAAGGATCTAGTCTTGTGACCAGAAGGTCACCGGTTTGATCCCCAGACAGGTCATGGCTCCCCGGGCACCACGGACAGGCCTGCCCACTGTTTCAGGCTACATGTTCTCACAGCCTAATGTGTGTATCACTGGACAGGTGGGTTAAATGTGGAGGTCAAATTCTGTTGTGTTCACATCACATTGACAAAAAAAAAGTAATCTAAATTACGTGGAGAGAATTTTAGCTCGTATGCAGTAACAGATCTGGAATGTGTTTTTATAAGTAAAAGAATAAGAAACCAGGCCCAGTTAATTAGCCAAATTAAACAAAGATCTGTAATGTTACATAAGCAAACATCTGTGATGGTACATTGATGGTTACATTGATAAAAATCATGTTTTTGGTAGCACACACATTTCATAAATGAACTTCAGTGGGAAAATTGAAGGATATGGGCTCTACACACTATATATTCTAATATTCTAGTGCATCTCAGCAATTTAGAATATTGTAAAAATGTGGATCAGAGTGTACTGTGTAGTGATGTGTGTCTGACCTACCTTAAAGTATCTCCACTCAGTGTGTTCATTCATATTACAGTGCGTGATGATGACAGCGGTGCCGTCTGATCCCTTCGTCAGACACTGGTCATACTGCATCAACTGATTCGCTTCATTTATTCTGAAAAGCTGAAACAAACACCGGCTTTAATACAATAGTCTCTCTAAAACATCATGTTATTATTATTATTATTATTATTATTAGACTCTTCAGGGCAGAATGTTCCATTGATCTGAATGGGCCACCCTAGTGTTCAGAGGTCCTGGTATTTCAATGATCACTGAAGACATTAATGAACATGGTTATTTGCAAAAAAAAAAAAGTTTTCCAGGCCCTACGTGGCTCAGCAGACCACTTCTTCTTTGCCTCTCTTGGAAGGCGGACACATTTTCTCCCTCTCCCTTATCTCCCTGCTTTGGCTCCTATTCGTTTTTCATGCTCTAGAGACTCTTCAGCGCTGCTCTTCAAAAGAAACATTGTGGACTGGATTAAGTGGTCTCAGAATGCTATTGTCATCATCTCTGGGTTAGGGGGAACCTGTCTGTCCTGATGGAATGTTTGTAACTAGATGCGCGATGGAAGGGAGAAGTGGTCAGGTGTCTAGCGGCACTCTCCATGAGGGTGGAAAGAGGACGAACTATTTTGGAACACTGGTACGGGATTCTGCTGATTGGCTTAAGGCAAGATCATCGTTCAGCAAGAAATTGATGAGTTGGGTTTGCTTGTCCGAGCCCTATGATGCGCCCAACTTTGATTTGATTTGAGAGTGGGCAGAACTGACATTGACTGTGATGAACACGAGTGTGGATACTATCTGGTGAGGATTGTGGTTCTGCGAGGTTGGAATTTATTAGAGACCAAACTGACTGTAGAGTGATCGCACTAAATTCGGCGGCTGCTCGGAGTCATTATGTCTGATTTTCATTCGGCTCCCATCTTATCGCAGCTGACCTTGCTGCGGTACCGTAAACACCCCAGGAGACGTGGTTGCTGTAGAGATTCCCCCTCCCTTGACTCAGCCTCCTTTTTCCCCTGATTCAACGCCATTCAAGGCTGCACCACTGACTTTTACTGTCTGCTTTGCTCATGAGTTTTTTTCATGCTAGACATGTTTTTCTCTTGCCCCCCCCTTCCCCCCTCATGTAGGTTTTCCTTACTTTCTGTCATTATGACTGGCACTGCTGAGTTCGGCTGCCTTCATGATTGATTGATTGTTCTCTGAAAGCATTTCACTACAAGTACTTTCTTGTATGTGATAAATAAAATTAGATTTGATTTGATTTGAAATGCCGACACTATGACCAGAGGATCACGAGTTCGAATGCCATCAACAACTGGGGCCCAAGAGAGGAAAAATTGGCCGTGCTCTCTGGGCGGGTATGTGGCGCTCTCTCTCCTTATCTCTTTCACATTGCAATGTTTGCTGGCTCAGGCGTCTACTGATTGGTTCATTAATAGCTGGGAATCCTGGGAAAACAACTTTTTTGCTAAGTTTGTTTTGTCTTTCATACAAACATACTACGATAGATATTTGAGACTATTATGTCTCATTTACAGAAATAAAACCAATTGGCTAATTTTTGTGACTAATGTGAGTGACAGGCTGAACAACACGATATCTCAATAAGTTACCCAGCGACATTGACCAGGTTTTCCCAGACGGGGTCATATTTATGGAGAGTACAGGACCTTTGAGTGTTGTTGGTCCAAATTTGAGCAAGGCACCTAACCCCCAACTGTAAGTCGCTCTGGATAAGAGCGTCTACTAAATGCTGCAAAAAAAAAAAAAAACCTGTAACACCAAGGATGTTAACTCTTTAATGCTCACACAAAGAAAGAAGCAAGATATTTTTGATTAATATGTTTGTAACTCAAACATGCTCTACCAAATGGTTGAGCAAAAAAAGGGTTTTTTTTCTTATTACATTTTTTTTTAAATTAAACTTTAAATCACATTGATAATTGATTCAATCACATTAATAAATAGCTTCATTAATAAAGCTGCCCTAATGTAACATAAATAATTGACTTTATGTTTGCTGGCGGATGTGAATGTCTTGATATGACAAAACTCTACTCACCTGATTACCTCCCATCCTGTGGCAAGGACCAATTTCCACATTGCCACCGTTGGTGTGACCCATGCTGTCTATGCAGTAACTGGTCTCATATCCGCGGATCTGAGGAGCAGACAGGTTAGATAAGACTAGACGCATGTACAGCAAACAGCTTAATTTAAATTAAACAGCCATTAGAACAAGAAATAAAAAGTAAATAACGTAATTAATAGATGACATGTAGAGTAACCTACAGGAACATGGATTAAGCCTAGACCTGGACTAAACAGCATTTCTTAATGGAGATTTTCCATTCAAAAGACGATCTCTTTGGTCTGAGATAGAGTTTGATCCCAGCTGAGATGTGTTCCCTCCAAAAATCTTCAATTTTTCAAGTTTTTTAACATTTCCTACAATTTTAGAACATATGCAGTGAAATGCTGATCATGTTTGTGGTAAAATATAAGCTGTGCACCTCTCCCCAGTCCACGTTTTTAGGTGGCAGCGGGTAATGTGTGGGGATGTCGTAAGCAATCTCCTCCATGAACCACTTGAAGCTCTTGCAGCGGTGCTCTTCTCTGAACTTCTTCAGATTGCTGATGTCTCCGTAAGCCAGAGTAAGCGTCTCAGGACGGCTGGCGTAGAAATAGTCCTTGTAGTCGTCCCACCAGACCTCCACCACTCGCACGTAGTTCTGCACAGATGACCAGAACATTCACGCTGATGTTTTTTTCTGATATACAACCATGAATATAAGCATCAGCTATCGTCTAACAAAGGTCTAATCAAATATGCACACACGTATCAGCATCAGCATCACTTACAATATTACTCTTTGCCTTTGTAGGACAGACATCACGCAGATGGAATCTAAGGGAGTTTTCACACCTGGACCAGAGCTGGTCTTTGTGACACACTGTACACATTTGGTCTGGATAGTTTTGGTTTCACACTGCAGTTTAGTGACAAAAGAACTTTACATGACACACCTACGACCCGTCATCAACACCTACATGAGCCGTGTCTCCCTGTACTGGACACTGACTGGTTTGCAGAAGGGAGGGTGTCTGACAGCAGTGCTTTGTCAATTTAGTGGGTAGTTACTTAATGGGTAGGGTAATTCAGCAGGATGTTCTGTGGGTAGTTATTTTAGTGGGTAGTTAATATGGCAAGAAATTATGTCAGTGGGTAGTTAATTAAAGGGGTAGGTAATTCAGCAGGATGTTATTTCAGTGGGTAGTTAATTTGGCAGGAAATTATATCAGTGGGTAGTTAATTTGGCAGGAAATTATGTCAGTGGGTAGTTAATTAAAGGGGTAGGTAATTAAGCAGGAAATTATTTCAGTGGGTAGTTAATTTGGCAGGAAATTATGTCAGTGGGTAGTTAATTAATGGGTAGTTAATTTGGCAGGAAATTATATCAGTGGGTAGTTAATTAATGGGTAGGTAATTAAGCAGGAAGTTATTTCAGTGGGGATTTAATTTGGCAGTAAATTATGTCAGTGGGTAGTTCATTAATGGGTAGGTGGTAATTAAGCAGGAAATTATGTCAGTGGGTAGTTAATTTGGCAGGAAATATTGTCAGTGGGTAGTTAATTAATGGGTAAGTAATTCAGCAGGATGTTCTGTGGGTAGTTAATGTGGCAGATAGCCTTTCCTGGACAAAATGAAGAGATTAATTTTGTTACCATTTATTGTTAGTATTATTAATAGTTCAAATTCACCAGATGAACACACTCATCCTACAACAATTACATCATCACTGACAGATAAGGAAGAGAAGACGGCAAGTGATCCTTGTATTTATTGGACCAAATTTAAATTAAACATTTAGTCTCCTTCTCTCCACATGTGCTGCTGTGGCTGCTTTTCCACTTTGTTTCCTTCTTTTATTGTTTAATAGGTAATGACAACCTGCCTCAACTTCCTGTAACTGGTTTCAAAGTCCAAACCATCCAAAAACATGTTTTCACACTGTAAACAAACCAAACCGTGATCCAGATTGAGATCCAAAGCACACCTGGTTTGGACCAGACTCTGTAGGAGTGAAAGCAGCCTATGTGTATTGAGGTGATAATGGAGGCTGACCTTAAGTGTGGGTGACGAGCCTACGTGTGCAGGGGGCGGATTTCCCTGCCATCCCGGCAGACGGTAGATGTGCCCCACACGAGAGCAGGGAGTGAACAGTAGCTGCCCTCCACACTGCCATATCTACAGAGGACAGGAATACACAGACTGTATGATCCACACACAGATAACACACAACTTGTAAGTGAATCTGAAACAAAACACTGTAAACTCTGACCACTCCGTTTATTAGTGAGGGACCTACAAAGTATATGCTAGGCCTACCTGACAAGGCGGTCAATGAGCAGAAGTAGGAGAACATATAAAGCTGTAACTCATTTACACCTATCAGCCATAACATTAAGACCACCTTACTCTGTTGTATAAACTCCACTGACCATCTAGTTCTACAATTACTGACTGTAGTCCATCTGTTTCTCTGCATACTTTCACCCTGTTCTTCAATGATCAGCAACAGTTATTATTTGACTTGTGGATCATTCTCAGCACTGCAGTGACACTGACGTGGTGGTGGTGTGTTAGTGTGTGCTGAGTGGATCAGACACGGCAGAGCTGGTGGAGATTTTCAACACTGTGTCCACTCACTGTCCACATCTACCTTGTTGGTCCATCTTGTAGATGTACAGGGGTTGGACAATGAAACTGAAACAGCTGTTATGTTAGTGTGGGAGGTTTCATGGCTAAACTGGACCAGTCTGGTGGCCAATCTTCATTAATGTCACATTGCACCAGTAAGAGCAGAGTGT
>BRDA01009704.1:0-14761 GCA_036984385.1 Crenuchus spilurus
ATCTTTGTCCTTGATGGCTACTGTGCGAGGCTGGAATGGTTTGGTGAGCTTCTTTACTATCTGGAATACAGGTCTGCTGTTCCCTTTCTTTGCAAGTTGAAGTTTACAACCAGCCTTTGCAAGAAGTTTACAACCCATGACACTGTAGCTAATCGCCTTGGACGTGGATGGAGGAGAAAAACTGATAAAAGGTTGCAATGCAGGATAGTCCGGATGGTGGATAAACAGCCCCAATCAAGTTCCAGAGAAATTCAAGCTGTCCTGCAGACGCAGGGTGCATCAGTGTCAGCTCGAACTTTCCGTCGACATTTGAATGAAATGAAATGCTATGGAAGGAGACCCAGGAGGACACGGAGACATAAAAAGCTAGACTGCAGTTTGCCAAAATGTATGCAAGTAAGCCAAAATCCTTCTGGGAAAACATCTTGTGGACAGATGAGACCAAGATAGAGCTTTTTGGTAAAGCACATCATTCTACTGTTTACCGAAAACGGAATGAGGCCTACAAAGAAAAGAACACAGTACATACAGTCAAATATGGTGGAGGTTCAAAGATGTTTTGGGGTTGTTTTGCTGCCTCTGGAACTCGGTGTCTTGACTGTGTGCAAGGCATCATGAAATCTGAAGATTACCAAAGGATTTTGGGTCGCAATGTAGGGCCCAGTGTCAGAGAGCTGGGTTTGCATCCTAGGTCATGGGTCTTCCAGCAGGACAATGACCCCAAACATACTTCAAAAAGCACCCAGAAATGGATGGAAACAAAGCGCTGGAGAGTTCTAAAGTGGCCAGCAATGAGTCCGGGTCTAAATCCCATTGAACACCTGTGGAGAGATCTCAAAATTGCTGTGGGGAGAAGGCACCCTTCAAATATGAGACTTGGAGCAGTTTGCAAAAGAAGAGTGGTCCAAAATTCCAGTTGAGAGGTGTAGTAAGCTTGCTGATGGTTATAGGAAGCGATTGATTTCAGTTATTTTTTCCAAATGGTGTGCAACCAAATATTAAATTGAGGGTGCCAATAATTTTGTCCGGCCCATTTTTGGTATTTTGTGTGAAATTTTGTCAAATTTTCCTTTTTTTCCTCTGTTTTTTGTGTTGTTCCAATACACACAAAGGAAATAAACATGTGTATAACAAAACATGTGTAATTGCAATAATTTTCTGGGAGAA
Organism: Crenuchus spilurus; assembly: GCA_036984385.1. Lineage (NCBI taxonomy): Eukaryota > Metazoa > Chordata > Actinopteri > Characiformes > Crenuchidae > Crenuchus > Crenuchus spilurus. The sequence goes on from BRDA01009704.1 coordinate 1,168, forward strand.
ATACTTCATTTCATTTTCAGGGGTGCCAACACTTTCGGCCATGACTGTATATACATTGCTAGATATTGTACAATTTATGTTGTACTGTTGTGTCAAAAGCCGGTTACTGTCCTTACTAAGCCTTTCAGAGACCTACAATTATTTTTATGGCCCGACACTTTATAGAATTTATTTTCTCATGTTTCAGGATACACTATTCACCGATGTGGCTTAGCGTGCAGGGCACAACTCCATTACTGAGTACACCCAGTGTAAAGCTGCATGCACCCAGTGCAGATCTGTGCTCACCCAGTGTAAAGCCCAGTACCAAGCAGTGTCCACCCAGTGCCAAGCCATGTCCACTCTGGGCAGAAGTCGACCTGGGAATTTATGCACTCAAAAGAAGAGTTCACTGGAGATCTGTTGTCCGGGAAAAATGTCCTATGTGCAAAGTTCTTATGAACAGATGCAACATCAGAAAGCATATTGACCGTAAACATACAAACCAGGAGCTTTTTGATGTAAATTCTAAATACCACCTCTATCATCTAAATAGTGAGTGTATTGATGAGGTTAATGGTGTCTTTTCTGTCCAAGACATTTTCTTCAATTATTTATGCTTTAAAGTTAATTAAAGTGGTAATAAAAAGGGGATTGTACCATCAATATAACTGGCTGTGAAGTCGTTATGTTGGCCTAAGACATTCTTTATTTTTGGGGTGTGTGTGTATTAGTATTATCGTCCATTTATCGTTATCGAGGTGAACTGCTCAATATATCACAATATTGATATTAGGCCATATCGTCCCAGCCCTATGCTGATGTAGGCCAAAAAATTCCATCTTTTCATCTGTTTAAGCCTTGTTAATTTTGAGTTTTTGCTGTATTGTTTAGCGCAATAGAGTATTTTCCTCCATGTAACCTTACTACAGTTTGAGCATGACAGAGTCTGGTCATTTGCAACCTGAGCCTCCTAAGGTAACTTAATCAGAGCCGGTCTGTCATGAACTGAGGAATAGTAGGAATGTTATGAAGTTGCAATGGGAAAGGCACAGAGAATAAAAGGAGATTATAAGAGAAAATAGTTTGCTGGTCTTCATGTCACATGTTGTGGATGCTGGTTTTCTGTCAACCTCTATTACCATGCTGGTGACCAGCTAAACCAGGTCTATACCAGCACATGCCAGTTTAAACCAGCATGAAATTCTCCTGATCTCTATGGTCTAAATGACTTCAAATGTTGTCCTGCACTATAGTTTGCTATGTCGTTACCACAACAACTCATGTGACTCATGATATATCTAATGCCTTGGAAAAATTTTGCACAATTTTCCTGACTGACACTTTTCCATAATTGGATGCAACTAAGTAAATGTCATGAAAATAACACTTCACTACACTGTAGTTCATGGCAGATATGTATTGATTACGTTTGAACATGAATGTGATTAGTTATTTCTAAGCTCCAAGTTCCCTGTTATTAGAGGATGAACATACTTATGCAACCACATTTTTTTTATTATTATTATTTTTCAATTCTAAATTATTGTTTTTCAGTTGAATTGCACAGATTATAGGTGACATTTAAAGGTGGTATTTGCAACATCTAGCAGCATCTAATATAGCAGCAAACAACACATTTTATTGTAAACGTAACAGAGTAAAAATGTCATGAACACAGAATAAAATCACAAACCCTTTGTTTATCTAGCTGGCCCAGCTGCATGCGCATGTTAGATTGACTCTTGGAAATGTTGGCTTTCCCTGTGTTTCTCTGGGCTTTGCAAAACTGTGCTAACAACACAGACAGAAAGCAAGAACACATGGAAGAAGGGAAGGGTATGGCCGAATACGAAGCACTTGCTTTGGTATGAAATGCTGGTGTTGTAGTGTATGGACAATGTAGATCATATACAGGACCTTGAAAGGTGGATGTAAATCTGAAATGATTTTTCTTGGCCTGATTATTCACTGTATACAGCATTTACATTTAAATGGCAGAGAACTAGAAAACAGGTTACAAATTCTAGTCCTTTAAAATGCTTTCTTATAACACAAATTTCCCATATGGGCCCACCACCTGTGTGGGAGGCAGTAATGGTGATTTGGGTAGCCTTGGCATTCCGATCCTTGGCTACTGAAGCTGGCTTTTGGGACATGGAGCGTAACCTCTCTGGCAGAAAAGAAGCCTGAGATAGCCTAGACTGAGGAACCAATATCTCGGGGTCTTGTTCATGAGTGAGGGTAAAAGGGAGCGAGATAGACAGGTGGATCGGTTCAGTGTCCACAGTGATGTGGGCTCTATACCGGTCTGTCTAGGTGAAGAGAAAGCTGAGCCAGAAGGTAAAAAATACAGTTTACCGGTTGGTTTTTGTTCCAAACTTCACCTATGGTCCTGAGCTTTGGGTAGTGACTGAAGGACGAGATTGCTGAACACAAATATTCATAGAATTCTTCATATTCAACTATGGCAAGTTAAATACAGTTTCCCATTCTAATGTGTCTTTAAGGTCTGTGATGTATGAAATATGTGCACCACCAGAGGGCAGTGTTTTTGCATCTGGGTCTGGGATTTTGCACCAGAGATCTCTCCCAGGTCGTTGGACCAAATAGGAAAACATGGAAAGACTGATGCAATGGGTTAGGTTGTGCATGAACCTTCTGTGGAAAGATAAATCAAAAGGAAGTGAGATACAAACTTTGCCATGTTGCTTCTGCAGTTCAACAGTCAATGAGTATGTCCCAGTTACCAACACTAAAGCTTTAAATTGTACATCTTAATAGTCATTAATGCAGTGTTTCTCACAAAACAGAGCTTCATAAAATCAGTCCTGCTGTTTTTAGACACTACTTTTAAGATTTTGAAACACCGCTGTGGCCTTGCTCAGCCAATGAGCAGAGCCCTTCTCTAACCAGTCAAAACACTTTTGTTTTATTGCACAAATCTAGGCTGGATTAGAACAAAATACTGGCTAGTTTTCATATATAATTTTATGTAATAATTGTAACCTTTCTAAAATGAAATAAATATATTAAAAAAACTCAGAAAATATATTCAGTATTTTAACCTCTTCTCTCCATTCACTCCCATTCAAAGAGGACTTAAAGGTGAACTCGAGTGTTTAGCTTCATAGATATTTAACATTTTTTTAATAACAGGAAGTGAAGTTTTTCTGTGCTAACGTAACTTACATCATACAAGCTGTTGTGTCCAGCTCTTGTCCACTTAAAAAATATATATTTTAAGAAGTGAGTAGCCCCTTCCTTTCTGTTATGCATTGCATTTTGGGACAAATAGTGTCCAACAGTCATACTCAAAAATTGACCAGAATATTGAGTACATTTAACTTTGACGTTGGTAACCATACTACATACTCAAAAAGTACTGATTAGTGCGCAACTGAGATGCATCCAATACTAGTTTTGTTGCCTGAGTGGTGTGGAATTTGATTGCAGACATTCTTTGGATGTCTGTCTGAGTGGTATACCCAGTCACAGCAATTCATATCCATTATGGGGTTTTAGAAGGATGTTGATATTGCTTCTAAGATCCCATATATTGCATTGTTTCTTAAACTAAGACAAAAGCACCTGAGCTTCACAGCAAATGAACTTAAACACATTTTAGAAATAAAAGTACATACCTTCCTTTAAATGGTCAGTAAAAGTGTTGGTGTGGAAGAGAGCCCTGTGATTTTATCCTAAAAATAAAACAAAACATACAATGGAAACCTTAAAGGATCTACTTTTCATACATATGTAGCTAGAATAAATTTTTTTTAGATATTTGTGAGAGAAGCTTAAATAAGCAGAGACGTTTTTTAGAGCAAGTCAGACACCTGTGCATTTTGTGCAGCCAAATGATGTGATCTGTCATTAATATGATGACATGGTAATTCTGGAAATACTATTGATGGATTACCGGCCGTGGAATGTGTGGAATGTGAATCTGAGCAAAGACCTCTCATCTGAGTGTTCACACATATCTCACAAAAATTCAATCTAGGCGCCACTGAATGAGTGAAGCACATCAACTTACATATGTTAAGCTTTAGAAATAAAACCACATACAGTTTCTAAAAACTGTAATGACCAGTGTGTAGCCAACACTTCTGTTTATTCAGTTCAGAGCTCAAAAATCTTGGCTTGAAATGTTGAGTGTGTTTTTTCACAATATATCAGCACATCTGAAAATAGGTTTTTGGAAAGTGTAAGTTTAGAGCAGATTTAATCAAAATATACATTTGACACTCTTACTGTTTTATCTTTTGTGTAGTGATGTCAGTGGGTCACAGGCTTGATGCAGTTATAGCAAGCAAAGGATTTGCAACAAAATTGCTGGTTGTTACTGAGAAGCAAGCATTAGCGGGAAGAACTGCTCTCTTAACGATAGCACTCCATCTAACAGCCAAGCAGCCTGCTAGCATTGTAGCCTGCTATTGGGCAAGTGTGACCACCAAGTTTGTGTGTGGTTACTCCTAACTGTAATATTTGCCAAAATCCTGCAGTGATTGGTGCTTATATGTATAATTGTGAGTGTATATCATGCATGTGAGACAAATGACTTGAGAAATTCATAATTGATGTTGCATTTAGCAGCATTTTTTTGTCAAGCCAGAAGCTACTGCCTGCTTAAGCAATAGTGTCAGTCAAGCCCAAATTATTCATGCTCATACCAAATTTGAATTTATAGTAAATTTAAATTGGACAAATAAGTACAAAAGTACAGCAAGTAACAACACTACTGTGATAGAAATATATGTAAAAAAAAACAAATTTTTATTTTTTTTTTTTTTTATGAGAAATTGACTATCTCTAGATTTTTGAGGCTGAAAGGCTTCTTTGCTATCTGGTAGCCTGTGTTTAGTTTCTTCTACAGGATTCAAGTTTGAACTCTAGGCAGGTCACAATGTTAAAATTGTGTTCTGTTTGTTTGTTTTCTGGACCATTTCTTGACCACTTTGACTGTATGTTTCAGATTGTCTTGTCTGAAGGTTTCTTCTGCAGACTGGTGTTTTCCACCAGAATCTTAAAGTAATCATTGTTTTTCATGATGCTGTTGACTTTGATAATGTTGCCTGGCCCTCTGACTGAAAAAACACCACTGCAGCATTTTCAGAAAAATTAGAAAAAATGTGCTTTTGTATGAAATAATTACTCCATGTGCTTTCAATCAGCTTCTGATTTTTTGTCTTAAAGTCATTGTTTAAACTTCTCATTACTTGTAAAGACACCATCTGGGATTTATGTCTCAGATGTGTGAACCTTTTGTCATCTTTTTGAAGATAATTGATTATTTTTGCATTTATTCTGAATACAGGGTCAATTACAAACCAGATAAACTCGTAAATTTTGAGCTAAAGGATTTAAGCTTATGTAAGTTTTTCTTACTCTTTACTTCTCTAGATCCTGACCTTTGAGACCAAGAACCCAGCGGAGCTAGCTGAGCGCCTGCGTGCGGTATGCGGCAACCAGAGCAATGCATATGCCCGGCTCCTGGAGTACCGGCTTAATGCTCTGCGTGGCCTGTGGGGGGCGCAGCGGCAGCTGGCCCTGGAGGAACAACAAGAACGGGAGGGTGCAGTAGCAGCTGCTGGTGCTGGAGCAGGTGCTGATGATGATGCTTTGGCCCTCCTGAAACGACAGGGCTTTCTACAGCAGCAGCATCACTCTGCCCACCATCACCATCCGCAACTGTCTTCCAGCTCAGACCAGGCCCCCTTCACATCACGCGTGGGACTTCTGCTTGTCTTCCCTCTGCTGCAGTCACAGACACGCCATGACCCGGCACTTAGCAGCATCACTGCTGAAGTGCTTTTAGCCTGTCTGCGTGACTGCCAACCCCTCAGCCTGGGAAAGGAGCCGGTCGATTGTCTCAATGGGCTTGAAGGACTTCTGTGCACGTGGTTGGAGCAGGGAAATGAACAGGGAGTGGCATCTGTGACGGATAGGCCGTTGTTGACCCAGAGGCAAAGGGAGAATGCAGCTGCTGCACTTGTGGCACTAGCATGTGCAAGGTGTGGGCTGTTTAAATTAATACAACTTTATTTTTATTTGTGTACATGATATGAGTACCTGTTAAAGCCTTACACTAGTGAAAAATACTCACATACCTGTTAGAACACTAAATACCCACTGAAAACCTAAATGTAAACTTTGTCCATGCTAGTTATCTTTTTGGGTCATTAATCTTTTATTGTTCATGCCAGCTGCTGAGGGGCCAGATTTATGAAAGTTTTTCAAAAAAGAAAATCTTAAATGCATGTTTGTTTTTTTCTTAACGTCATTCTTTATCCTCCCTTTGACAGTAAAATGTAAACTGTGTGTTGTAGGTCAAAATACAACAGTGTAAGTTAACTGGCTACTTAACCTAGCCTTGCTGCTTTCGCAGCCTCGGAGTCAACTCCGCCAAGCACAGCAGTCTCGCCTCTCAGAAGAAGGATTTTGTCCTCTAAAGCAGTTCCCTTCTTAACAAGATTTTAAATCACCCCATTTTTTTTACTGCCTCAGCAGCTGTTGTACAGTGCAAAAAACAGAAGCTACCTATGCTACTCTTCGCCATCCTCATTTCTTGCTTTCCGCTGTCACATCTGTTACGTGCCCACCCTGTCTAGGGGTGAGGGTGGAGTAACAATATTAAATTGACCAGGTGCAATGCAGTAACCAGTGTGATGAGGTAGGAAAATGAGACAGGACAACCAAACAGTTTATGAAGCAGAATTTACTAATATAAAAGCAGTGGGGTAGACATACAAACAGACAAAACATCAGGTGAAGTGAGACAACATCAGGAGAGAGTTTCTAAAAGTAAAGGTGGACCACAGACAGTGCCAAAGGAAAGAAACAAATAAAACATCTTGCCTGCAGAACACTAAATCTTCCCTGTCCGAAACTACATAAATGGCACCTGCCCCTAAAACCTAGTGACACCTATACAGAGTTTACCTACGTGTGTGCCAAGTCAGTGGGCCCAAACTAACACCTGTCCACACAATACTCAAGAGTAACAACACATTCAGAATCAGACTTTGAGCTAAAAGAGAGTGCTTAAAAGAGTACATAAAAGCATCCTCTAACTTCCTACAGAAACTAAAACCACGTAATACAAAAGTTACTCTCAGTAAAAACAGGTTTAAAACATAATGTCCCAAAGACTATCTCACACAAACAAAGACATCACTCTCACTCTTGCTCAAAGTCTCTACAACAGTCTCAGTGGAGTCTAAGCTCCCTTCCTGGTTGGAGTCAGGTGCTTATGAAGCACAAACCACGCCCTCCACAAAATGAAGTCCGGATGGTGATTGGCTGGAACATAATGAGGCTGAAAGAAGGCAATTGAGCAAGCTAGACACTGAAAAGACTATGTGCTCCTCGTGCACGTAACATATCACAATTATTGTATTTTCAAATAAGGATTTATTTCCTGTTGGTTATATCGTCCACCATTACCTCTCCATTGTCCTCTGAGTGGATTAAACAACCATAACGGAAATAGCTTTAAATCCGTGTCTTTTGGTCAGCTGTAACATGCATAAGAAAACAATTAATTTCTTAAGCGTATCTTAAGAAAGTAATTGAGATTTTCTTAACTTTTTTTGAGAAATGCATTTAAGATTTTTCTTTTGAACTACTTAGTGTTTGAAGAACTTTCACATGATTTTTCATAAGAAAGATTTTGTGAATCTGGCCCTGTGTTTGATGAATTTTTATGGTTTTGCATAAGCTTTAGTTTATTTAGAATAGGTTTTATCATCAGAATGAATTTATTTATAAAGGCCCACCACATTTCCTTTCCTTCTACATAGACACTAAAGCTAGTAGTTCTTTTTATTTTTATGATTACTAGATACTGATTGGATACTTTTTTTATTTTGATAAAAAATATATAATTTTATTTTGGCACAATGGTTGGTTAACTTTTTATAGATTTTATTTTGGTAAAAACAATGTCCTTGTCAGGGTGCAGGCTGGATTGAGGTGAAGAGACAGATACTAGAGTGAATGTGGTTTAATGAGACAAAACAGGGCATTGAACTGTGGGTGGGCAATATGTCAGTTAGTTTTTTTTTTGCAGGATCACAATTTTATCATGATTATTTTTCATATTGGTTTTAATACCATTTTGCAAGATACTAAACAGTACAACCAAACTAATTTCCCCATTTAAAAATATATTACAAAAAAAAAACATAACAGACCATTTAGGCCAAAGTACCTTTTTGAACAGATTTTAATTGGTGTTCAATTTTTGTGCAAGTTAAAAAAATAGTTTTTAAAAGATACACCACCACCAGTCAGGTAAAGAGCACTCTGCTTATCAGCTACACTCTTAAAAGAGATGGTTCTTTAGTAAAGAAAATGGTTCCGTATGCACACTGAAATAACCCTTTGCTTGATGAAAGGGTTCTTCAGGTTGATGAGGAATGTGCTCCGGCTACAAGCTACAGTGTTTCCAAGAAGCAATGTTAAGTGTTACAAGCATCCATTATTCATTTTAGCCATTTTCATGACTTTGTTCAATGTTTTTTTTATTAAATATTAGTAATAATGTGACATACATGTATTTTTGTACATATGTGACCCCGCCAGGGAAAACCAGGCCAAAGTCACTGGGCAATTTACTGAGATATTGTGTCAATATCGTGTCACTCACATTAGCGACAAAACTTAGCCACTCTGTATTATTGCTGTAAATGAAAGATAACAATCTCAGATATCTATGGTAGTACATATTTTGATCCAAAACAAAACTTAAATTCACAAAAAAGTTGTTTTGAAAAAAACAAATTTAGAAAAAAAAAGACTTTGGCCTGGTTTTCCCTGGCGGGGTCACATATTGTCTTGTGAATTTCTTTTTCAACATAATGAAAATAACCTAATGATATGAAACCAACTTAAAATACAGACATATTTCACACATACTTTCACATCATTAGGTTTAATTATATGAGCTTAATTGATTTTTCTTTTATATTTATACATAAAACAAATATTAGAAAAAAAACACGACAATATATGAATATGTAGTAAGATACATGTATGTCAAATTATTACTAATATTTAATAGAAAAAAATATTAAACAAAATCATTAAATTGACTAAAATGAATAATGCTAGTCACATGGATGTTTGTAACACTTAACATTTCTTCTTATAATTGTTTGACAGTCCCTAACACTGCAGCATGTAGCTGGAGTGAACACAAAGCTAACTGCTGGCTTCATCAAAAGAAGTGAATTTAACTAAATATTGGGGTTGTAGTTTATCATCTTCTATTTCACCATGAAACTGTAACTGTGCTGGTGAATCTGCTTTTTGCTAATTTGTGATGCAAAGCGGAATTACGAATGTCAAACTTGTGTCCTATATTAAACTAACTTTACGGCAGTAACTCTTCGCTGGTGTTTTCATGGCTTCAGGCTTGTGAAAAAATTAAGGCTATTTAATTCTATGACTGGTTTATCTGCATGTCTGAAGGATGGGAATGAAATAAAAACCCACATCGCTGCAACAGATATAATTTGCACTGTAACACGATCTGACAATCTCCCTGTGATAGCATATTGTGGACACAGTATAATCCTTCACGATTTGATGTCATCACACACACCCCTAGTTTAAACAAAGTACAAATACAATGAAAACTAAAAGTCATAAAGAGACGTAGCTGATATATAACTAAGTCAAAAGTAACACAAACTGAGCAACTGGATTTTTACAGATAAGTACTGATACAAGACGGAGAAACAAGAGGGCTTATATAGCAAACATAATTAGGCAGATAGTGTGCACAATCTACAGTTTACACAGACAGACCCCACCATCATACAATTATACAGACAGTGAACATGTTATTAGCAGTGACATATTTGTCTTACCTTTTTCTCTCAGGAAACTTTACATCCAGAATTTGGTACATTTCCCACTCTATCATAGCAACTTACATTTTCTCATAGGCTGACACAGTTCACAGTAGGTTAAGGTGGAACATTCTTGTACAGCAGCCATGCTGAGTGCCTGCAGATATGCCTGAAGACTTTGTTAGACTTTGCATACTGTTAACCAGCCTTGAGAGCACAGGCTGATTATCTAAAAATGACAACCATTGATTAATTGTTGGACCAACACTATAACTTTAACACTATACTGTAAAAATGAATAAAACATTGCTAGAGACATCCATTTCAGGTTCCAAATATTCACAAACCTGTTTCCTCATTTTTTATTAATTGTCAACATGACTGATTCTAGAGCTCCTTCACTGGTGGTTTTTGTACATATCCTGTGTTTAAAATGACTGCCTCAGTGGACTAAGATGCTGATCAGAGGATTGCGCGTTTGATTTACTGTTGTGCTGTTTGCCATCGACAGCCAGTGCCCGAGAGGGCAAAATTGGCCATTCTTTCTCTGGGAGGGTAGATGGCACTCTCTCCCCATCACTTTCACAATACAGTGTCCGCTGGCTCAGGCATCTAGTGAGTGGTCCATCGGAGCTGGGGATCCTGCGCTTTCCTTCAAGTGCTTGGGCTCCCCAGTGACGGTGTATCAGCGGTAGTTTGAAATGAAGCGGTGGCTGCAACACATCTTAGGAGGCTTTGTGCTGTCTTCACCCTTCTAGAGTAAGGAATATTGCAAAGTGATGGTGAGAGCCCCCTAGAGGATGGGAGGGATTAATTGGCAACTACTACATTGGGAGGGAAAAAAAGAATAGAAATTAGAAAAAAGTATTTTTACAATGCTTTTTAATGCGCAGACATCTAGAATATTCAGCTAATATAATATCAGTATGGTCTTTTTTTAATTGTAATGTCTTTCAAAGATGAGTATATGATGTATGAGCACTACTCTTATTTCATGCCTATGTGTCTAGGGGATCTCTGAAGACGTTCATCCACACAGTTCACCTACTACAAAAACAGACCGATCTTGGGCAGCTTCCTGTGGCAGATGTCCTGTATAGGTCAGATTATACAATTCTTATTTTCATTATGTTTTATATTCTTTGTAATAAAGTGAAATTGTATTGTTGTAAACTATCTCAGCAGAGCAGATGTTCAAAAGCTTTTATATACAGTGGCTTGCAAACGTTGAACTGATTTCCAAAAGCTATGAAGATTATTTTAATGCTAAAAATTATTTTCAACATATTTAGCAGGCTTAGTCTGTTATTTGTTTTGTGTAATAAAATTTTTTTGTGACAAAAAGGAGAGTCGCAACATGCAAAAGTTTGGGTACCCCAAGAGATTTGAGATCTTATAACTCGGATAACTCTTACTGAGGTTTTTTAGGCCTACATTAGGCCAATCATGAACGTTTCAAGGAACAACTCTCTTGGAGCGGGATGAAGAAACCTTGGGAGGAACCAGAATCATGGGGGTGGCTAACGTCTCCGACATACCTATTTAGAACAGCCTACCTAAAAGGAGAGAGCCAGATGGTAAAACAGACACGGGGCTCCCCGAGACACTGGCATCCCTCTGCTCCACATTAAACTATTATTAATTACTATTAATTATTATTAACCACATTAATCTATGTACAGATAATGTTAACTTATAGCTTTTTGGCTGTTGTAATCAAAAGTATGTTTGTAGAAAAAGTGCAGAATTTCATGTAAAGAACACCTTTCTAACTAAGTGGATTGATCGTGCTTTTGCATCCAGTGTTCAGGGGAACATTTCACTGGTAGAAGGAAAAATTAAGTTAAATTAATTCCATCCATCCATCCACCCATCATCAACCGCTTATCCGGGGCCGGGTCGCGGAGGTAGCAGTCTGAGCAGGGAAACCCAAACCTCCCTCTCCCCAGACACTTCAGCCAGCTCCTCGGGTGGAACACCGAGACGTTCCCAGGCCAGTCGAGAGACATAGTCTCTTAATTTATTTCTCTTAAATTAATTGACACCAGAAAATTCTGTTATGATGCTATCTGCAAAAAAAGAAGCTGAAAATGAAAAGAGGGTGACTTACAACCTCAGATCAGAAGAAAGTTGACAATGTTGAAAATCCAAATAAAAAAGGCATTTTTACATTTCACATTTTTTTGCCTTTTTGCACTAAGCTGAATTGTTACCAGGATGCCCAAACTTTTACATGCCGCTGTAAATACTGTTTACAAAGTCAGAATGAAAAGTGATGAAGACCTCATAGTGGAATTATTATAATTGTATGTTGCTCAGATATGTCACGAGTCATCTATTCATTGCATTGTTTTTTTTTTTAAATTCTGTATGCTCTTTCTTTCAGATTACTTCTTTTAGAAGGGGGTCCAGGCTCCCCATCATGTTTAATAGGGGGAAAGCACTGTGTCTCATGGGGCTTTGAGGACATGCTCCCTGCTCCGGACAGCAGTGCTGCAGGAGCAGAAGCTAAAGGTAGAAGCATTAGGCATTATTGTAGTCTAAAACATACTCTTACTAGTGCATCTGCAAAGATATAAAACCCTTTTTATTTTAATGTTGTTACTGGGTTTCTGATTTTTATGACCTATTAGCCATACTGATTATCATTTAATGAAAAAATAATGAATTTTGAAATTCTTCAGGCTTGGTATATCATTGTTGTGAGACATTTTCCACATATATATATATATATATATATATATATATATATATATATATATACACAAACATAAGATGAAAACTTATGGAACTCATTTAGCTCTTGGTTCTAGGGCAGTTCTAGGTATTGACTCTCTCTCTGTCTCATCTCAGATACAGATTTGGGCCGCAACTTGGCTACAGATGGCCTATATCTCTACACAACTAATTCCTTTGGGAGAGGTTTGAGCAAGTTGGGCTCAGGCCTTCATGGAACCCTGAGGTAATAAGCATGTCTGCAACACTAAAACCAAATGAACACACTCATGCCCAAATTTCTACAAACCCTCTCAGCAACAAATTGCTGAGTGTGCATCTGAGCACCAATCATTTTGTAAACTGTTGCTGACCCTTGATTATTTTAAGCTGTTTGAAATTATTTTTTTTTATTATTATTATTTTTGACACCCTCATTCTCTCTCTCTCTCTCTCGCACACACACACAGGGGCTTTGTGTATTGTCGAAATGAAGAGCTAGAAGCTGGTTGGGTAGTATACAGCAGTGGTCAGCTACTCCACCGCCCAGCCTCCTTTGACTCTAAACCTCATCAGCTGTGTCAAGTCATAGACCCTTTCACACTACAGGTAAGCTTTTAACACAAACATCTTCGTAAAAGGTAGTCAGAATCAACATGTTGAAGCCACAATGTTTACTTGGGCATGCTGGACCACTGAAGAACCAAAATCAGAGCTTCTAATTGTATGAAAAGAAGTAAAATTGCTATTCATTTTGCAGGAAGGTTATCAGTTGCTAGCTAAATCAACATTGTTTCATAAGTTTCAGTACACAATTAAAAGAAACAGCAGTGAAAGGTAAATATAATCTTATTTAACAATATTTTCTAACATCTCATGTGACATTTTACTGTACAGTAACTTTCATTTTCTGGAATGACTGCGCTGGGCAGTTTTTTTTTTTTTTTTTAATAGTTTATTTGACAGGGACAGTGTACATTAATTAACATTACTGTAAATGCAACCGGAATTAGCCAAAAGGCTATTTTTCATCCGTTGTC